>VZRV01004673.1:631815-755796 GCA_013398115.1 Falcunculus frontatus
TTTTTTTTTTTTTTTTTTTTAATAGAGCTTCTTTTGTAATATTTAAAATCTGGCAAAACTAAGTTTATTATTAGACATGGTGCCTGTCCAGGATTTCTGATTTAAAAAATAGTGTGGACTGCAGGTTACCTTTTCCTTCGAGAAAATTTTTTAATGTAAATACAATGGACGCCACTTGAAGATGCCCTGTGTGTGGCAGCTCATGGAATAACGCCTACACAGGGAATCTCAGGTAGATGAATTCACACAGGACTAAGGAAGTTGTGTGTGCACTTACTGTGGAAATTATAACCGGCTGGAGAAGGCCAATTTCATTTTGTGACACCCATCAGTGCCCTACAATTTGTTTTTGTTCTTCCCTGTGAAGATGAGAACACTGAAAAGAGTTTCTTATTCTGAGAGGACTGTCAGAACATCAACTTGTGATTCTATGAAGTCGGATTTAGAGGAGAAGGGCAGGGGAAAGGTTTTTCTCCATAACCAATAGTGACCAGGGAGATTCCTGTTGCCAAAACAATCCGCCTTAAAAACACCAACAAATAAAATTCAAACAAATACTTCAATAACATAGAAAAAATATGTTCTCCCTACAGCATTTCCATTAGATCTCAATGGTAGACTCTGGCAGTTAAAAGTAAGAAGATTGAAAATAAGGGTTGAAGAAGTGAAGAGCTTTAATAATTCTTATCATTATCTATCCTCAGACAGATATACAAAAAAAGAATTAGATGCATTAGTACTTCTGAATTTGACATGTAAAAAGGTATATCTCAGAGCCAGCACTCCAATTCTGCCACAGACAATAAATCGAGACGGTGCTCCCAGCCGTGAATTTTGTAATGAAGTATGATCTGCTTAACCACATCACCCCTGTGGAAGACAAATATTTGTCTCCATTAAATCATACAAATACTGTCCATGGCATGTTCCCTTGAATGGTGTAATCAGACTCACTACCACAAAATGAAAATATATATCTATGACTCCTAGGACACAGGAAATTAATGCCCAAACAGACACACACACAAAAGAGAAGGAAAAAATGCAACAAAAAGCCAAAGAGCAGTTTCTATTTCGATATAATTTGTTTCCAAAAGAAAATACCCACTACCCAAACTAAATGTGAAGTGCAGTTGCCCTCTTTATTTTACAGGGGTCAGCTAGTTGGCGTCTTTTGAGTTAGTTTGGTTCTGACATCACAGAACAGGTTCAGCTCCTCTTATACTGTGTGGTGAGCAAGGATGTGGGATGCCCCCAACATCAGAAGGATGTGGACCTGTTGGAATCCAGAGGAGAGCCATGACAATGGTCAGAAAGCTGGAGCATCTCTGCTATGGAGACAGGCTGAGAGAGTTGGGATTGCTCAACCTGGAGAAGAGAAGGCTCCAGGGAGTCCTTAGAGCACCTTCCAGTGCCTAAAGGGGCCCTACAGAAAACCTGGAGAGGGACATCTTATGGGGTCACAAAGTGATAGGACAGGGATTGATGGCTTCAAACTGAAAGAGGTAGGTTGAGATTAGATATCAGAAAGAAATCCTTCACCGTGAGCATTGTGAGACTCTGGCATAGGTTTCCCAGAGAAGCTGCAGATGCTTCATCTCTGCAAACGTTCCAGGCCAGGTTGGATGGGGCTTTAAGCAACTTGATCTAGTGGAAGGTGTCCCTGCCCATGACAGGGGAATTCCAGATCCCTTCCAACTCGAGCCTTTCTGTGATTCTGTGGTTTTATATAACTCCTACAGACATGACTCACAGAAAGTGATTATTCTGGGATTAACCCACAGTACAGGGCAACAAACATTTGCAATGATTTAACAGCTCTTTCCTGTAAGTATTTAGGGGGCAGAGGCAGAACTTGCCACTGCTTTCCAACAGCCAATTTGAGG
This sequence comes from Falcunculus frontatus, assembly GCA_013398115.1. Lineage (NCBI taxonomy): Eukaryota > Metazoa > Chordata > Aves > Passeriformes > Falcunculus > Falcunculus frontatus. The sequence goes on from VZRV01004673.1 coordinate 633,702, forward strand.
GCATGTCAAACCTACCCAGTCTGTTCTTCACGTTGTATAATTACTGTTTACCTCACTGAGTTACATCCTCATTAATAGGCAGTCCCATTACAATGGCTCCCTCTCACCTACAGTGAAAGCAGCAAGAAACAATCACCCGTTGGTTTTGTCAGGATCAGCCCAGCTCTGAGAGAGCAGCAGCAGAGCTATTGTTATGTTCTCTACCAGATCTATTTATACACAGGCATACGGAACATTTCCCTGCACTGACATTTTTCTGCTCAAGTGTTATGGTTTGCTTTTTAGGTTATTAATAACAAAAACAAGAGCAATAATAATAACAACAATAGTAATAATAATAATTTTACCCCTGTCAACATCTGCACTTTCAGTAAATTTCAGTTGCATCTTTTTTTCCCAGTTTCCTTGTTACTTGCCTTTCTTCCATATACTGACAGGTGCCTAATGTCCAGACTGTAAGATCCTAGAGCAAAAGTTTTCAAACTTTTGTGTCTTATACACCCTGAAAAAAAATCCTAATGGAACTGCAAATATAAGACTAGTGAGTACAGCTTTATTTTTGTTAGCTATATTTCCTGCCTTCCCTAGAAATAGCCAAAGTACCTCCAGGGGGTTGTAGACAAACCACCGGAAAACAGAGACACAAAAGATGAGTTTCTTGTGCCTTGAGGTTAGAGTCAAGCAAAATTTCAGGTGTTCTCTGCAGAGTTTGGAGTTTGAGAAAGCTCCTCTGCAGCATGCATGTAGGGATGTGGTAGCAAGATGTATCTTGTGGGAGAGAGTTAATGCAGTCTGATATGCAGCAAAAAGAGAGAGAAACAGTATTTTTAGACTAAGAACTATAGCAGGACTTTTTTAATCTGGCAGGAGTAGATCTCAGTGTCTCAGGGTAGACAATGTACAATAACAATACACAGAATTCTTCTTTATTTGAAGAGCACAGGGTACCTTTGGGATTCAGCTCTTTTAGCAAAAGTATATTGTATTTACTATTATTTGTTCAGAAAATGCAGTGGAAGTGGCACAAATACGTGTATGGTGTTTTAAATTGTTTTAAGATCAGCACTGGCTGACCAGTGCAGCCCATAATAATTTTTTCATTTATATATTTCAAATTTTCATTACTCAATAGAATATCAGTGACAATAGTAGCTGAGAAATAATTCAATGATTATGCCACCCTGAGAAAATGGCTTTTTGCCATGGTGGAACAGATTTATGGAAAAAGCAGTGTTTATTGTTCCTATTTCAGCATATGTCTGAATATAAAAGTATCACATTTGTTTTTCAGAGAGAGTTCAGACTTTAAGATTTAATATGCCTACAACTCAGTAGAATTTAAAAATTAGATTTTCGGACAGACTCAATTTTTGTTTATACCTATAATAAAATTCAGATAAATAATTTCAGGCTTTTTTAATAATGGCTTTGGAGAAGCAAGTGTATGCATTAAGGGATCCTTGGATGAAATCCTTGTGAGATCTCTATACCTGAACATACATATTTATATTTAGTTGTCTGTATGAGAAAGGATAGATTATTTTTAGTTAATAGTAAATGAATTTTATGGCCTAAGGTTTTCTATAGTTTTTCTAGCTTTGAAGTGCTCCCGACTTTTCAGTAGACATTTCTGAGGCTGGACCTTTTCTGAAGTTCCCTTGCTAATTTCATAAGAAATAAAAAAATGTCCATAGGAAAACAGTGCAGACAGTTTGAACCTCCTTAAAGTGAAAAAAAGAAGCAGTGAAGATGCAATTACTGGACTGCTGTTGCAGTTGTGGTGGGACACACACATACTGACTCATAAAAACCAGTTGCTCTCCCTTGTCTGTAATTGTCACTAGGTGTGCTAGATCCTTCCAGATTTATTTTGTGTTGTATTCAAATATGCTAAAAACCTACTGCTTTACACTTCAGTTACTGTAACCACTTGGGTGAGTGAAGAAGAGAGATTAAAATCTATTCCTAACAACATTGCTGCTTCACCTGCCAGCAGGGTCCTCCCTGCTGATGCTGTTAGTCAGCTCAGAAAACCCAGAGGAAGCCCATCTTTATCTGGTAGAACAACCTGACTCATTGGGATAGTTATGCATTTGGATTGCTTTAGATTACCTATTGCTTATCTCTCATTGACTGCGCAGAAATAAGAGAAGTAAAAAAAAAAAAAGGAGAAAATAGTATTCTATAGAACACAGATTCTAGAGTGTCTAGACTAAGAGTGTTTAATTATCTAATAAGCACTAACCCTTTTCTTGCTTCTAGCTAAAACCAAAGGTTGTCATCTCCGAGCCAAGTACCTGCATCAGGCATTGGGTTACAAAAGAAGAAAGTGGTTTCCACATCTCAGGTATCCTCTTTGCTTTCATTTCTCTTCACCTGCTAAAGCTGAAAGTGTGCCATTAAACAGAGCAGCTTGATCTACTACCTCCTTCCTGTGTTTTAGCAGGTGCTTTAAAAGTGCTGAATTACTAACAATGATTTCCGAGGTCCAGATACCAGCCCTGGTCCTTTAATCAGCTACAGGTTCTGGAGGACTGCAGTTCCCATCTGCATCTCCTGGGTGGATGAACTACCACTGGCAACGGTGAGAGGCTACAAATCTGCCAAGGGAAGGATGCTACCGCCCACACCCCCTGAGCAGCTCTCAGTCATGGAGCAGGTACAATACTCAGTTTAGAAACTGATGGCTCCAGTTAAGATACACCTGAAACCTGTGCTGTTACGACCTTATTTGGCAGTGCTTGAGAAAATTGTATCAAGAGCCATCATTTGAGTGATTGACCCTCACCGTACATCTCACACCTGTCCAGCACTCTTTGCCTTTGCACACACAGGCCAGAGGCTTTCAGGAGCTTTCTAGGACTCAGGAACTCCAATCATGACCAGGGGTAGAAAAACTTATTATGGTCTCCTCCCTTGGAGGAATATATTTTAATTTCATTGAGTTAGAGGGGTCTTAACTAATCTCTGCTTTACTTAATTAGATGTGCCAGCAGAAATTTCCATGCCACCTCTTGAGGAAGCAACAGGAGGGAATTTGAAAAGAGGCCGCTGCATAAAATGAGTAAAGATGTTACGCACACCTCTTCTGCCTGCCTAATTACTCATGACATGAACACACACAGCTGTGACTAGGACGCACCAGAACAAACTGTTCTATAAATTTACAGCAGTTTTCTGTGTGTTCCAGAAAATACATAAGGACCTGCAGAAAATGCAAAGTGTCAGTGGTCTCTCGGCAACTCTCTGTTGAGTAAACTCACTCATACGAGGGCTGTAATAGAAAATAAAACCATTCACTTACAAAAGGTTTTCATTCCTTCTAAGATGCTGGATACTTATCTCCTAGGGGATTAATTTGTTGGAGGCAGATACTGAATGTTCCCAAGGCCTCATAGGGAGTTTTGTGCTGCGTGAGTGTGAAACTTCTGCAGCTTGTGCTGAAGTGCAGATCAGTTTAAGAAGATTGTAGCTGTGTGTCTGAGGAAACACGTGGATTCATTTTCTTCTACCTTTGAAAACAGAATCAGAATTAAAATAAGATCAAGTAATTTTATTATAAGGGAATGAACATAAATCTATGGAGCTTGATTTCTGTGCCAATTACACTGGTTTTGCATTAGGGCAGCTACATGTCTAGGCAATTATTCTCATTTAGTGCTGATGTAAGTGAGAGGAGAACCATGGCCTGTGGTCTAAGAAAAGAGGATTGTAATAAATGCTGGATACTTGCCATAGACAATATTTTGTGTAGATTCAAACAAATTCTTAAGATTTGGTTCCATTTTACCTTCGTCATAACTTATCCTGGTTACTCCAATTTGCAAGACGTTTTTTGCCAAACCCAAACACCTTTATGAAGGCTCATGAAAATAATAACTATCATGCAGACTTCGAAGTGACTAAAACTCAGAAGAACAGATGTTTAAAGATTTAATAAAAAAAAGAAAATGTATATACTGCTAAAGATATCATTCTGGTATCATCTTCAAATGTTATCAGGTAGGGACACTTCCATGTGTTGGTGCCAGGGAGCAGAGGACAAATTCCTTCTTGTGCCTGCTACCGTATCATTACTTTGTATGTAGAGAGGGGAACAGGTTCCACAGAGCAGAAAGTTATTTGCAAAAGAGGTGATTCCTGCCCACTTCAAAACATACCCAAAAATGAGTCTGAAGAAATGTGTATTCTATTCAGAGAGAAGGAGGTAGAAAAAAGAACATGCTTTGCTAAAAAGTAATTTAAAAGAATATGATTTTTTCCCTTCCTTGCCTCTTTTGTGTGTGTGTGTGTGCGTTTTGGAGGTAAGCAGAAAATTTACCATACAGCAACAATATGACAAACTTGTAATAACCTTTCATGACTCTGTGGTCAGAGGGCCAAGTCCTGCCTCCGTCAATGTGAGTTGCAAAAGTATAATTGATTTATATAGAGTCATGTTCTCAACAAGATTCATGGAAAAGACACTTGAGTTTTTTGGAAGTTCTGCAGCAAACGATTACTTTCAGTTTTTGTTCTAAACACATGATGAGTTCACTTACCTTCTTATTCTTCCATTTCACATAGATTGGAACTTTATAAACCCAGCCTTTTTATTTCTAATCCCACAGTGTTGCTCATACCAGGAGGACTCAAAATTTATGCAACCTTTTCGGCAAGTTTCACTGCGTTTAGTCTTTGTTCAAAATAACATTGCAGACTTTTAATGGAATTTGACTCTCATTTTCAGAGAACCCAGAAAACCAGTTGAGAACTTTCCTTAGGCAAAAAACCAGCATCATGCTAGGATTTTGAGTTTTTTGTCATACTTGAGGTTTCTAGAGAAACTTTCCATAGAAAATATTATTTTACACTCATACGTGTCCTGAGAAAAGCTGGTCACAAATATTCGTTGTACAGATGCAACTCCTGGATCTATCTGGGAGAAAAACAGCAAGTGTCTGCTAGTCACAGCTCTCATCACATAGTTTCTAGCAGTAAACTTCAGCATATGGCAGCTCCACACAGCTGCTGTTATTTACATAATGTTTGTTGCTCACGAGGGGTGAATAGTTACATCACATGACAAGGTTTTTGCTCCCCAGTTGAATTAGTGTTCATTTTACAACCAGCAAATAATGTGAAGTATATCAAAAATGAGAGAGTGAATGCTTTTGTTTGCACAGAAAGATCCCAGTTTTCCTGTTTGGATGGGTATTTGATGCACAGCTAGGCCTCAAGAATCCATATGAAATACATCAAGGACAAGACAAGCAAACATGACTGAACTCTTTGTTTCTAACACGTATTTTGAATAATTTGGATGTTGTTTATACAGCTTACAACCAGTTCCAACACAGAGCTGCACAGAACAGCAAAACTGAGCTGAGAGCCCTAGAAAAACCCTCCCATCTTGCACTTGTTGAAATTGGGGTCTCTTAAAGCACATCAATTTCACAAGTGTAAGAGCTTTCCGTGGGAAAGGGGGGGTCATTGCCACTCTTGGGGGGAAACAGAAATACATGGTCATTTTAATGAAGTAGCAAGCAAGCCTTTGAGAAATGTTTTTGAGAGGCCAGAAAAATGCTGTGCAAAAGCTTAAGGTTGAGTAACACCAATACTGCTGAGTTGATAGGAGAGACCTTGTGAGCATCAGGTTAGAGAAGTCGCATGCAAGGAGGAGTACCTCAGTGTTGTTAGAATCATGTGCTATTGCATAGTTAACAAAGGCCACGGGATTTACGTCTTTTAATAATTTTAAATCTCGCCTGAGAGCTAAGAAGGAATAATATTTCAAGTAGGAGTCCAAGTCAAAACCCCAGATCTACACACCCATTATCCTGAGGCAAATTTGGTTCTAGAGCCAAATGCTGCTGCCTGGGCTCAGTGCCCAAGATGCAGTGGTGACTCATTGGTAGCATGTCCAGGATAAATGAAGGCTTTCTGGAGGTATGAGCATATTGAATGAAAGCCCAGTAGTGCCCATGGAAAGACTCCCTAGCAAGAGCTTTAAATCAAGCTGTTAAAACCAGATTCCTGGGGATATTATTAAAACTCCATTACACATCTTGGGCTCCTGAAGAAAATGTAGCCATATGTCTACTTGATGAATCACTGGGATTTCTGATAGAAATATCTCATCTGGTACTGATCCTGCCAATTTCTGTCGAGTTTAAGCTCCAGAAACCAATTACAATCCAATAGGTTATAAACTGAGCCACATTCTTGAAGATATCTCAGACACGTCAGTGGTGCCAGAATACATTTTTCTCACACTTTGCATTTATTTTTAAAAATTGTCTCTGTTATTGAAGAGCTTGAATCAAGGATCCATGGCATCAGGAAGGCAGGAAACATTTGCAGAAACAGAGTCCACTTTGCTATTGCTATTTGGGATTCAAAAGACACATCCATACCATCTTCACATTCTAACAAGTAAATAAGTCAACAGAAAAAGTGTTTAAGAGAAAAGTGTTAGCAATTAATCACTTGCCTCAGAGACCTCAGGTTCCAAATGTAGGCACAATGGCACTGAAAGTTGAGTTAATAGAAGCAAATAATTAAATATGCAAATTGTTATGTTTAAAATTGAAAAATCAAAGTTCCAACATCAGCAAAACATGGGAAAAAAAGTAGTTGCCTCTGCTTTGCAGTCTGTGCATCTTTACTGGAAGGGCTGCAAAGAAATTAACACAAAATACTTTGAAGGACCTGTTTATTGCTGAGTGATGCTGTGGATCAAACAAATCTTCTGTAAATGTACTTCAAAATCTTAAAGTATGTAAAATTTTCAGAAACATAGGAGGTGAGTATGAGAAGAGTGAGGAAGGACACAACTGTATCAGCTGTTTCTGAGATCTTTGTAAAATAAGTCTGATACTAAGGAGCATTCCTGAGCCCAAGTTTTCAGGGAAAGCAAAGTATAAAGGAATAGAGAAAATTTTTAAATTGAATTCTCTACTTGCATTTTCTGACAACTACACCTTTTTGTCCAGATCTCCTTCCTGAAAAACCAGTCATATTTTCTGATTAACTTTGGTATTTCTTGGAAAGCCTGAGAAAAGTGTAAGAGTAGGTTTGATGTTTTCTTGGTTTTGATAAATGTCCCAGTTTAAAGGAAAAAGAACCTCTTAAGTTTCAAAGGCATAGAAGTATTTCCTAAAAAACCTGAATTCCGAGAAGAGATTAAAATTATTTCTAATTTCAAAATTTAAATTGACATGTCAATAACTACTTTTCATAAAACATCTTGGAAGCACATGCGGCTGAAATGTGAGGTATCAGCAACAATAAGAGCATATCATTGATTTTTACGACCTCATAATGATTTATTACCCTTGAATAAATTTGTTAATAGCTTATTAAAAACAATATAAGAGAATGAGACCTTAATGGTAAAATACAGGAAATGAAATATTCAGATTGCAAATTAGACGAGAGCACAAAATAAGGCAAATCTTCACAAAGCATGAATTAGTCAGAGTCCATTTAAGTCACGGGAGGCGGAGCAGTTAATGCCAGCTGATCATGTAGCTCCACAAACTTAAATCTGTTCTCCTCTCATTAACAGTGGAGCAGCTAGTGATCTCAATGCACTGAACTGTGCAAAGCCTTTGCACAGTAAAAAACCACATTATCCTTCTGGTATCATAAATGGAATTTGGGGGTGTAAAGAGGTTAAGTGATTTACAAAGGTCGCAGGACAGATAAGTGGAAGAGCCAGGAATAGATCTGGCATGTCATGACTCCTTGCAGTAACCAGAGGACCATCTGGCTTGTCAGAATAAATCCACATTTAATTAGGTGATGTTCTAAGGGCAAAAAAAATGCCAGCATAGGTTAAGTGTCATCTAATAATTTGTCCTCACAGCAGTTCATCTGTAACAAGCCATTGTGTAGCCCTATTTCTAATCTGTTGCATCACAACTTCTGCTACATGACTGTTAAAAAAATTCTTTCATCTTTGTCCTCAAATGCAAATTCAGAAGATGTAGTGCTGATTAGGCTGTGCTCTGTCTGGAGACATAAGCAAGGAAATTTCTTGATTCATTCCATGCAACACTGAATGCAAATATCAGATCATTGCCCTTACTGCTCTTTTATTAATTACATGTATTAGCCCCCTGGAGAAAGAAATCTCACCTGATTTTATTGAAGGCAGTTCTCCTAAACTGAAATTCAGTTTAGCTCCTCCTTAGCAGCAGTCCAGCACTAAGTAGAGTGAGGAGACCTGTCACCTGTAGCAAATGGGGCAGCTCAGCCACATCAGAATCCAGAACTGGCCAAGACACTGATATGTCTCTCACTTACTTTGGTTGAGTCTGTATTTGGCCTAAAAGTCCTAAGTTCCTTAATATCAGTCTTCCTTTCCCTTCTATTTCCCCACCTGTTGCCTCTCTATCAGCCACCAGGTACAGCTAATGGGGCTGTTTTCTCCACCCCTCAGCTGCAGACACAAATTTCATAGTGGGATAACTCTTAACCATCTTTACATTTATACAACAAATCTCAGAGCATGTTTTACTCAGACATTATCTTTGGCTGCAATTTAGTCTTTTCACACTTTACTCCTACACTTTCCTTTCTAGAAATGTTACCTTGCTGAGAAAATTTCTTCATTTTTTTCTTAATTTTTTTTTCTTTTCAGTTTCCCTGAGCATCTCCTAACATCTCATTTACCTGCAGAACAGAAAGTGGCCACAAATCATTTTGCAATGCTAACAGTGCAGGAAGGGCTGTACATAAGAAACGGGGAGCAGAGCTTTAGACATTGTAATTCACTTCCAGTAATCCAAAGTTACAAAGACTTTCCTCAGCCAAGGACCTGACTTACAACCTACAACAACTGGGCCATAGACTAAGATGACCTTCCTCCCTTTTATTGTGAATCTTTGAGTAAAACTATGTCATTTCTCAGGGAAAGGAGAGAACTGCAGACTCTTCTGTTGAAGCTAACTATCTTTACCTATACCAATCACATCCTGCTCCAGAGATAATTACCAGAGTGTGAGAATGTACCTGTAATCATAAAGTAAATTAAACATATAAATAAGTTTCATGAAGGTAATTGCAAGCAAAATGAAAAGAAATAAAAAAATAAAGAAAGCACACGAGAAAGAAATAGAAAGGCATAATGAAAATGGAGACTTAAAATAATAATTTCATGAAAGACTGAAGATCTACTTTAACTGATGACTTATATTCATATCTATGCAATTCATGAAGAATTTGAAAGGAAATTAAAAGAATAAATTTAAGATATATATAAAAATTATTTTGCCTGACTGCCTTTGCTGTTGCTTCGTAATTACTCAGCTGGGTTGTTCAGTTGACCAGAATGACAAGATTCATTCACAAGTTTCATTCCCACTTGGCACCTCCTTCCTTTCTGTAAAACCCTTTGCCAATTTATTAAAGGCCTGACACTGCTGTGGCCAATATTGTGACTCCACAGTTTTTAGCTAATACTCTGGATGTAAAATCTGCCAGGTGACTGTTGTACTCTGGAGACATTGGCAGCTCCGCCATGCTCCTCAAACACGACTGCAGGAAGAAGGAAGAGATTTGCACTCCTCTTATTTCCTCAGCGCTTATTAGGTCTGTGATGCTGGTGTATCTGCAAGTTAACAGATCTTACTGGCAGAGCCTCCTGCTGCTTTCTTCTTTCTCTGTCCCAGGAGTGTGACTGTGCACTTTGATTAGCCAAGGTCAGAAGCCCCTGAGAATTACACCAATAATTTTTTCTATTTTCTTTTGGTGACCTCTGTTTCAAAGTTTCATTCTTTCTTTGAGGTGTCCTGGACAGCATTGCTTTCAGACCCTACCAATCACATTTAACTCTGTGAAGCTATCACTGTTCAGTTAGCAGGAGGTGCACACTCCAGACTCAGATACAATTTCTGGGGCATTTTGGGAAGGCAAGGGAAAGAAAAAGACAGAAAAGAAAAAAATAAGAAAAGAGATGACAGTAGAACAAGCTCAGCTTAACAGACTATCAATAATTCAATGCAAGTTTATTTTTCATAGCTCCTTTCACGTGAACTGTTCTCCCAAAATGCTTTACAAAATAAATAATACAAGACCATAGGTATTACCCTGTATAAATTACAGACCAACAGAGGCAGAAAGATGCTGCCTGTAGAACATATTAAAGAGAGACAAAGGCCAATAACAGAGAGAAGAGAGTGGAAGAAATTAAGAGGTGCAGGCAGGGGAATGACGAGAGGTTTGCAGATGAGATCTGAAAAGGGATGGAGAGTTAATGAGGCAGAGAGATACTGGAAGGCTGATGTAGATGGCAAGAGATTACACAGAGGGTCAGAGGAAGCCAGAGTTAAACCAGTGGAGGAAGGAGGAGGGGTTGCCAAGTGCAAGGCCTGGAAGTGTACTAACAAGGCAGGTATTTTGCAGCCAGTGCCTGAGATGGAACGGGATGCTCAGGGATTTCCCTGGAAACAACAGGTTTATGAACTGGTTGGTTTGGTGTGACAGGTACCAGGTAATGGACAGTATTTTGCCTGCTGTCAAGATGTAGAAAAGCCTGGGACAGGCTGTGTCATCAAGGCAAAGAAACTTGGGATTCTACAGGGAGGTGAAAAAAAAAAAATGCTCTATCTCCAGATATAACTTATTTTTTAAGTCCAGGTGCAGTTTACATAGGGATAGGTTCAAATGACAATAAATTCCCCTCAGATCTTGAAGTCCACCCATCTGATGTAGCATTTCAAATTCCCTTGCTACTCTGGCTGTGCCTCTGACCTGCCTCTGCCAGTGGTTCCTCTATGAGAACATCCTTTCTAGGCAACAATAAATTGATATTCTGGAAATGTTTTAGAAATGGCTCCATTTTAGCATCTGCACTTTTAAGAGCAACACATGTTGAACAGACAAATTTAACTGTGCACATGAGACTTGTGCTCACAAATACAATTGGGATCCTCAAACTGACTTCTTCAATGCTAGGTTCTGCCTGTGTAAAATCAGGGAATTTTAGAAGTTTTGCAGTTTCATTTTCCATCCCTGACTACTCATGGTCCCTAAAACTACTTTTTGTCTTTTAACACTCACTGTTGAACATTTGATTTGTTGTTGGTTCCAAAGGTTATGATGGATTATATCTGAAAACTGAATGATATTTTAGTCCTGTGATCAAAGGGTGTACCTTTGAGCCTGAGCCTGTATAAGATTTTTTTTTTCCAAAAGTAGTGAAGGGCAAATATTCCTGTGTCATTTCTTTCATTCCAGACTTACTCCCAAATTCCACATGAAGTAATTTCTGTGCAAAAGAACAGCTTGAGAAGAGATTAAAAGTGAATTTATTTATCTAACCAAATGCATTCAGAAATAGAATGACTTCTCCAAGAGCTGGTTTGTGGGCCAGTTTAGTGCTCTATAAAAGTCATTAGTATTAAACCAACTGGCTTTAAATTAAGCCTCTGATTTTGATCAAAAGAGAAAAATTCTATTACAGGCTTAGGAAAATGTTAATATAAAATACTCCCTTGATCTTCCCAAAATTTCAGACAGCAAAATGAAACAAGACTAACTAATCATCATATTTGTTTTTCTCCAGAGGTTTCAGAGATCACTCATGGGTCTTTCTCAGACCAATGTAAATGCAAGATAAGGAATTGTGCCAAAATGTGCTGAAAGCAGATGCAAGTAAACAAAAGGATCTGAATTTCAACTGATCTTCAGAAGCCCCCGTGATATTATACAATATCACATAAATACAATCTGCACCAGAATACTTCTTTGTTTTGTAAGAGAAGTTAATTTTAATGAGATTTTAGCTAAAATGGTAAAACAGTAATTGCTGGACCATCTCTTTGTCAAGTAATTTTGCTAATGCTTGTAGTCATACTACAGCAAAATTAATTTTTGGAATGATGGCCAAAGTGTGATATTTTCTTCCAGACCTGTAGCCTAATTTTCTGCCTTCCTCTGTTCATGCTGCAATTGTCCATATTTTGGACAATTATTTTGTTTTCCGACAATATCTAAAAGTTACATGCAATGTGTCACTGACTGACCTGCAATGTAATGAAGACAGTAATGATATCAGTTGATTTTATCTAAGAAAGAAAATAAAAAGTATCAGAAAAAATAACGAATAACTTAGGTGATTTTGTTCCAACACTTTTTTTAATCCAACTTGACAGAGTGGCCATCTGCTGCAGAATTCCTGCATGTACAGAGAAAGGTTTTAGTTGCTATAAAGGTGAAAATGTATCCACCAGGCAAATGTCAGGGGATGTTTGTATTGCAAAACTACAGCTGTATTCCAACTGGGTTTTTTTGGTTTTTTAGTGACCTGAATGTGCATCTCAGGATATACATATTTTTTTAGCTACACTGCTCATATGAAATAATTAGACACATAAATCACAAAATCACAGAATTAACTACGTTGGAAAATACCTTTGATATCATCAAGTCCAACCTATGACCTAACACCACCTTGTCAACTAGACCATGGCACTGAGTGCCACATCCAGTCTTTCCTTAAACACCTCCAGGAACAGTGACTCCAAATAACAACAAGCTCAAATTTTCATACCTATGAACAGTAACCTGGTAAGAGCTGTGAGTTCTGCAGGGTTCCTTAAATACCGTTTGTCTTGGGTTGTCACAGCCAATGGGGAAAAAAAATGGAAGAAAGTAAATTGATTCCCAGAAGATGTTTGACTACCAGCTCTCAAGTCTTAGACCAATAGTATTTCTGATCAAGATGTTGATCAAGTTATCTGACAACTGTTTTTCCAACATAAGCAGTAGTAATGTCTTAAAATACATTTGTGTCTGAATGAAGTAAATCACCTTTTTAAGAAAAGGAAGCTCTGTGGTTCTGATGGGTAAATTGATTTGGCACACATAAACTAGCAAACCTGAGTGCCTGGTATAGCACTAGAATGTTTTCAAGTGTTGTCTGGTGCAGAAAAGAGAAGACTCGGCCTTTGAACAGCTGGTTTCCACTAATTAGTGGAATTAGGGCTAATAATGTGCCAACCAAGCCCATACAGAACTGCTTTGTTATTATTTTTCTAACCTGAGCACAATAAGTTTAAGAAGAATATAAACCTACCTTCCCTCCTTGTGAATAACAGTCTAGCAAATATCAATGAATGGCTCTTGAAGTAGGGTACAAACAAGACAGGTGGTATATGTGCTATTTATTAGGGATTACTCCAGGCCCTGGATGGTACTGCCTCTCTCCCCCAGTTCTCACTTTAAGGAAGCTTGGCACTTATTGGACCGCTGTGTGAGCGGTCAACTCATTAGCTGAAGAAAAAAAACCCAAACCCTTGCAAACTAACGAGAAAGAGAAACCCTTGAGCCTGAGGAGTTTTCTGCAGGATTAGTGTATTGAATTAGATTAGAAAAGGTCTACCAAAGATGCAAAAGCAGAATTATAGCCATCTATTCAAGAGTATGTGAGGAAGACATAATAGTTTTCCATTTTTATGGGGGTTGAATTTTACTTAAGTTCTTTATCATGTATCTTCTCTTACTCACACACCACACTGAAAAAAACACTAACCTTGGTAGTCACGTAGCTGCAATTTTGAAAATCCTTCAAGGACAGAAGAAGAAGAATTGTTGCTAGCAGACCCAAAGATCTTATTGGATCCCGTCTGCCACAAAGTTCTTATGGCCATATACCAGCTCTGTGAGTAATTTTTTAGTGAAAAGTCAATCCTGTTTGGGTCATTCAGAGCGAACCATATCCACCTGAAAACAAAGAGCAGGAAGATGAAAGAAGTTCATCTATGTCATCTATAGTCTCCACATGATTGGGCTGACTCAGAAGTGACACATTTTTGAGTCAATAACAGAATAGTTACATTATTTATGGTGGGGATATTACAAACATCAAAATACAGTTAAACCAAGCCAGTCTGTCTTACCAGCCCTACCTGAACAGGATTCAGCTGTGAGGAACCTGTCTGACTGTGTCATCTTCAGCAACAGAAGCTCTTACAATGCTTCAGTGCAGTGATGAGCCTGTGAGAAGAACAGCTTGAAGGGGCAGAATGAATTCCAGCTCCAGTCCTGCATTCCTGTCCATTAAAAGCAAATATTCAACTTTAAAAATGCAAATAAAGATATGAAAGGAGACCAAACAAAAGAAGTAGCATTAACAGCTTCTCATAGCCCTTTATAGCTCTCTGGAGTGATTACATCCTATTTTCTTCCACTTCTTGAAGCTCCGTTATTGTATTCTAGCCTCAAGAAAAAAAAAAAAAAAGCCTCTTTAATTATTCTTCAATGCTTTTTGCCAGCCAGGCCCTGGGTCCTGGATTGAAATCAATGTTAATGGCTTTTGAGACTCCAGTATAGATATATTTTTTAATTGATGTCTCCTCTTCCTCCTGCTGACCCAATTCTCATTTTCATTATATTCAAAAACACATTGATGATCCACTCAGATGTGATAAATTATTTTAGCTCCTTTCTGCAATAACTAAGTTTAACAGTGTTTTGCTGGCACAATTTAATTACTGGCACAAACATTTGAAATTTGTGAACAACAGCTGAGCTGCTGTGACAGTAAACAGGTGGTCTGGTGGCTGTTAGGATCCAAGTAGCAAGCAAACTAAGAAAATACAGGCTACTGGATGGACTCATTACTACAATTTTTGTTTGAACCTCTTCCTTATCTGTAAGTTTTAATCTTTATTCCATCTGACAGGGCATGTCAGATTGCCATTACAGACTTCCTCTGTGGGACTGTTTATAGTTATAGAGAAGGCACATACTTAAGAATTTGCCAGGCTAGGAAAGAAGGAATGGAACAAAAGCAGAAGAGGTGTTTAGAATGACAATAAAATTATTTGGTATGCTGGAGGCAACATGTGGAGTTTTTTAACCTGTGGGCCTCACTGATGCAGCAGAGTGGCAGGAAATTCTACAGCTCAAAGAGAAGAGCAGGCAGTTAATGTTGGCAGAGGGAAGGAAGTAAAGTTCATCAGATGTCACACTGTGATATTCTTATGGTTTTCATTCTTGCCAGAGGTGAATTTACTGGGCTGGTATCAACTGTGTTAGCACTTCATCCTGTGGTGGGAGCTGTGATGTCTGCAGAGCCTTACTTCTGTGAGCACTGTGCCTGCATGTAGCTGTGCTCACATCTAGTTCAGCAAGCACAAGTCTGGGGATTTTTGGTGTGCCAGGCAGGAGGATAAGCTGTTGGAGGAAATGAGCCTGAGCTCGCCTGTTGCCTCTGTTCTCTGAGCCCAAGAAGCAAGAACATTCATAATTGTCCACCTGCTTTTTCCTGGACAATATTGCTCTGAATCACATCTCTCAAGGTCAGAAATATTCAAACACAAGTCCTGCAGGAATCTGAGGAAACACTTGTCATCAGTGCCAGACAGAAGCAGGAGCACTCCGTCCCGCAGAGCCTTTCCCATGAAGTTTGCTACCTACTGTAACAATATACTTCACTGGGGGAGAAAACAAGCTCAGTAAAAGAATTCCTTTTTTTCAGAAGTACATTTTAGAGAAATTTTCACTGTACTACCATCATTAGATGCATAACTGTGGTCTAGCACGAATTGTTAATCGATGTTTTCTAAACACAGGGCAAACCCACATAATCTCTGCTCCAAGCAGTTTTGTAGCCTGCAGCAAGAGACAAAGGGTGAATTTAGGAAGAAAGGAAGAACAAGGGAAAACTGCAACAGCCTTGTGTCAGTTGGAAAAACTGACCAATATACCAGAGTCAGTTTGTTTTTTCCTGTTGCTCACTTGAAAGCTAATAGACAATTGAAGGGAAGTTTACAGATATTTCTGGGTAGGTCTGATGAAGCATAGGTGATCATAAGGAAGGAGATATTTGTCTGAAGAATCATTTAAGAGGTCCTGTGGTTTCTAGCTAAGTTTCTTCTCCCTTTAGTGTTTAAGATTGTTGTCCTGGATCTGGATTACACAGGCATACCACGATGACTATTGAATGAAATTGAATAATCATCAGAAAAAAAGATCCTTGATATTCTTAAAAATAAAAGCCTTGTCACAAACTCTCTGCACCTGAAAAAGCTGATGGGATATTTCCAGTTGTTTGTGTACCATTCAGAATTGCTGTTGAAGGGGAAATGTCCTTGATTGAGGAGATATTATGCATCAAAGTCATGATTCAAAACAGGGAAGATGAAGAGGTTATCAAGGGTGCTAATGGTCACAGTGAGGTGTGATAAATCTGGACAAAAGTGGTGATTGTGGGCAATAAATCCAACAACCTGCTGGGCCTGGCACAGAGCCACCTGAGACAGGCTGATTGCCAGTAGTTTTGAAGGTGAGCAAAAAATGAAGCATCCTCTAAGTAATAACACTCACATAATGAATACAATATTAAAGCACTAGTTCTATGAACAATGCAAAATTAGTCTGCCTGAGTGCATGAGCACATGTGTTCAGAAGGAGATCTTGAGAGAGGCAAACAGGATGATGAACACACCTGCAGGCTGTAATTTTGCCTTCCCTTTGGCTTCTCCAGGACTTGTTCAGCAGCTGTATTCTCAGAAGGCTGTTTAGTCCTGAAACTGCCGTGTCTCATCATAAGATTATGCAGTTCTGCTGTGTTGGAAGTGGGTGGAATCTGGCCATATTAGGATCAAATACTAGGATAGATGAGGTTCTGGGTCCTGCACTGTGACCATAACAACCCCCTGCAGCGTTACAGGATTGGGGAAGAAAGACTGGAAAGCTGCCTGGTGGAAAAGGACCTGGGGGTGCTGGTTGACAGCAGCTGAACAAGAGCCAGATGTGCCCAGGTGGCCAAGAAGGCAAAGGGTGTCCTGGCCTGTATCAGCAATAGTGTGGCCACAGGACCAGGGCACTGATTTTCCTCTGAACTTGGCACTGGTGAGGCCACAACTTGAATCCTGTGTTGAGGTTTGGACCCCTACGGGGAAAACAGAAGTGCTGGAATGTGTCCGGAGAAGGGCAAGGGAACCAGGGAAGGGTCTGGAGCACAAGTATTGCAAGAAGTGGCTGAGAGAGTTGGAGTTGTTTAAACTGGAGGAAAGAAGACTGATGGGAGACCTTTTATTGCTCTCCGAAACTACTTGTGGTGGGTGAGATGGGAGTCAGAGTCTTCTCCCATGTAACAAGTGACAGGACAAGAGGAAATAGACTCCAGTTGTGCCAAGTGAGGTTTAGTTTGGATATTAGGAAAAATTTCTTCACTGGAGAGGTTGTTGATGATTGGAACAGGCTTCCCAGGGAAGTGCTAGAGTCACCATCCCTGGAGATATTTAAAAGAAATATAGGAGTTGTGGGGCTTAGGAACATGGCTTGGTGGTGGATTTGGCAGTGCTGGGTTAATGGTTGGACTTCAGGATCTTAAAAGTCTTTTTCGACCTAAATAATTTTATGATTCTACAAGTGGTAGCTGGAGACCTATTACTTTTCTTCTTAGGGAAGCACACTAGCAGGAAGGGAAATCCCAGAAATACTGACTGGGGAGCTAGTTGTCCTTTCTCAGTCCTGCCCCACATTGAGCTCTCTGCTGGTGATGAGAGATGAGGAATAGCCTCAGGGCTGAACAGCCTTTGAGATGACAGGACCAAGCAATTCCCTTTGACACTATATTTTAGGATCTCTGCAGGCAGACAGACATTGCTGGGACGTATATGGAGGCGGGGGTGGGGGAAGCTTTTTCAAAGAGGAGTCAGAAAATTGCACCTGTGTCTATGGAACAGTAACACCAGACCAGCACATGGTGCTCTAAGTGATGTTCTGTGGGATCTAAATCTTAGCTTCTTTCTGAATAAGACAAAATCCAGCTTACTGCAAGAAGGAAATTTCCAGCAATTGATTATCAAGATTTGGTAATAACAGTGTTGGTTTTTTCTTCCACCAACCACACAAATTGATTCTTACAACAGAACCAGTTCTTAGAAAGCTGAACTGGATATTGGATGAAGCAGAACCCTTGGGAAACTGTATTTTTACAATTCATCATAGCAGGTTGTTAAGTTAGTCCTGGGTTTGATTTTTCTTCTTTTTTTTTTTTTCTTTTTTTTTTTTCTTATTTATAAAACAGGTTTTCTTTCTTTTTTGGCATCCCCAGTTGGAACTAGGAAGGCTGCTCCAGGAGCCTCATTAGCATTCCTTTTAGCTGCATACAATAGGATCTTACAGGTGCCCTCTCTCTGCAGTATTGTCTAACATAGATGTAGGAGCTGTTATCAGAATGCTATCAAAACAGAGTTTCCACATCCAGCAGACTGAAAGGTAACTTTCAAGCCTGTGATGTCTCTTTCAAGTCTCAGTGTTTCCAAATTAACATCATTGTACCCTACTTTATTTGTGCATTTTGCTTTGTTTGATGTGGCATTTACATGCTTGCACTCATTTCAACCAGTCACTCTCTGTCTAACACTACTTAGGCTTCCAGTTTTTCAGCTCAGTTGAACAGATTATCTCTTGCTCAGAAGATGAGCGGGTCTGGCTCCACAGGTATGGTACTTTACTATGCAGAAAACACAAGAAACACATTAGGTACTGCCAGTTCTGTAACACAAATACTGGGTAAAACTTATTTTAATGAATCTTTCCTTTTCTTACTGAAAAAAAGCCTTGTGTATTGAAACAGAACTTTTTCTTGGGGAAGGAACTACTTGTTCTGGTAGAACTTTTCTCATAAAGATTTTGCAGATCTAGGGCATATTGCAGATCAGTCCAAGTTCAGGTCCAAGTGCTGGCTCAGCAAGATGTGGAGCAGAACATTTCCCAGTCTTCCTTATCTCAGGAGGATGCTTTGGCTGAGTATTGCACTGTGGGAGAGACCCTGAGAGCAATGATCCCAGACAGAAGGATGTTCAATATGCTCATCAAAAGGTTGCAGAGATGTGAGCTCCAGTCTTCTCTCTTTTGTGGAGTAGGGCTTTTTTAGGGTATCTTTCTCTCAGTCTGCTTGATTGTTTTCTTTCCTTTTTAAGAAAAAAAACCAAAGACCAAAGTAGCCTTCATATTCCTAGAAAAGAGGAACTTTAAAATATGTGTTGGTGAAAATTCATTTCCTATTCAGTTTTGGATGGTATCAGTGGTCACTTAGATGACCTCAGATGGAAGGACAGTTTCCTTTTTCTGCAGTTTATCAGCTGTGCTTATAAGTCAGAAGCTGTTCCAAGGGCTGCAAGCATATACATTTTAAATGTAATGTAGGGTAGGATTTCCCTTTTATTTATGTACACAGAGTAGAGTGGAACTGAAGCCTATGGGCATTATGACAACAGAGAGAAAAAATATTTCAATGAGGGAAAGGAGATATTTCAGCCAAAAAGAAATGATCTTGGCATAGCTATTACATAAATGCAAGTACAAAGATATGGACCGTGGCTTTCCTTACAAGATTTAGCAACCAAAATCCTGCCTTTAAAATGTCACAAAATAAAGCTACAGAACACATTAATGGGAGTGAAAAGGCAAAGGTACTTAGAGCTCTTCCTCCTGGGAAGACAATAAGGGTTCCCCTTCCTATCTCCTCCCCTGCCCTCCTGCCCTGTGCTGAAGCCTGAGTTTCACAAGCTGGCAGCACAAACTTCAGCTGCTCCTTCATGTATGGAGGCCCCAGTTGGCAATGCACAAGGATGTTAGGGACTCTCAGCAACTCTAAGAATGCATCTCTTAGAGCTCATCATGGTTGGTACTAATGTCAAATAGTCAATTGTGCAGCAACTCTTCTAGCACTTAGTTCCAATGCTATTTCTACATTTGGCTTTTTCTTGTTTCCAAGGGATTCCTTCTTATATTATCCACGTGCACTCTTAGGTCAGTTAAGATGGCTGGGATAACTATTTCAGAGGTGGTGTTTTCAAAAACTATGAAAAGCTCGAGGTTGGGCAATAAGAGGTGTTCTCTTTGCAGATACCAGAGTCCAAGTGCTTGACCATGTTTGAAGTTTTACTGAAGGCACTGGAATCACAGGAAAGGTGAAAAAAGGGAAAAGAATTAGTTTCCGAGGGAAACTATTCTGCACACCTAGATGTAAGTGCTCTTTCCTGGCACATTCTTTTGTTTACTGGACAGTATTCCAAGACTACTGTTGGTACCAAGAGAAAATGAAGTGACATTTCACCTGCATTATGCCGTATGTGAGTTGTGAATTTTGAAAGATGCTTCAGCATTTTTACCTTGTCAAAAAAGATTTTGCTCTGCCATCACAATTGATGTTTACTGCAAAAAAAAAAACTTTAAAAAAAAAAAGTGAATTTTTAGTTTTGTATTTCAGAGCTGAATCT
Source organism: Falcunculus frontatus (assembly GCA_013398115.1). Lineage (NCBI taxonomy): Eukaryota > Metazoa > Chordata > Aves > Passeriformes > Falcunculus > Falcunculus frontatus. Next base: position 653,930 of record VZRV01004673.1, read on the forward strand.
TCTTTGGGAAGAACATTTTTAGAATTTAGATATTCGTATATTTTAGGAAAGGATTACCTGTCTCAAAAAAAAAGTTTTCTTAAGAAACAGAGCCACTTGTTCCAAATACCTTCTTCTTAATGTATGCATTTGGACTATGGCTTCTTCAAAGAGTTAAGGAAACCCACAGGATGAACCCATCCATTACTGTCCCTACAAACAAAGTGACAGTGGGAAGACAAAGATGTGGCTTCCATTGTAATGTCCAAAACACAACGACTTGCATGAAATTTTTCTACTGTGGGTAGTTACGAACAAGCATCACACTCATGGCAACACAATTATTCACATGTATACACATAAACCAGGGAAAAATCTGCATTGTCTGTACATTAACTTCAAATCCGATGAGGGGTGGACTAACTTAATAGTAGCTAAATGTATGTTGGAGACCAAACTCTTCTAAAAGCAGATGAGTAGATTAGGCCCATACTCTAAAGCTTATCTGAAAGATTGTCCTCTTTGATCCTTTGGATACATTTGTATAGCTTATCATGCCAATTAAATCTTTTTGAATTTAACTGAATTGAGGAATGGAGCGTTGGTTGCAAGCCAGCTCCCAGCGTGCAGGTGTCCACTTCAAATAAAACCTCACTACAATGTCTTGGCATCATTTCACGTTTCGCCTGTGCACGTATAACCTGCCAACAGAAACCAGCTGATTTCCTTAAGGGTTTTTTTTCTCTTTGTTTTAGTCAAAGGAGATTAAAGCAAATATATTTTAAAAAATCTGCTTCAAGCCACAAAGGTATTATTGGTTTCAATCTCACATCCCACTGAAATCAGTTGGGCCTTTCTATTTTCTTCAGGATGGTCTGCAGCGTCCATCCTTAGACAGAGCCTCTGACAGCCTAACAATGCATGCTTTTCAGAGAGCTACTCACTTGAACATCCAGACAGGCAGACTGAAAAGAACATCTGAAAAAGCTACAGAAGGTCAGTTCTGATAAAATAATTAATGGAAACAATATCTTTAGAGAAGCAGAATTCCCAAAGCACTCCAAGATGTGGTCTGACCTTCCCATATGGATGACTGTAACATTAGACATAGATGAAAAGCTTATGGAGTGATTGCTGACAGTGTTTCATGGGACTTTATAGATAATCAGCACATTTGCTACTCAGAGCTTTCAGCCACCATTTCTACTAGTGACAATATCAGTTTACAGAGTGAAAGAAAGTAGGGTTTTTTATAAAAAAATTATAAAACTGTCATTAGATGCTCTGCTCCAGAAGGAAAGTCAGCTACTCTAATAAGGGAACTCAGTTAATAATCTTTAATTTTTCTTTGCAATCAAAATAATTCTAAAATTAACACTAAGTTAAAGTAACACAAAAGAACAGATTAAAGTTCTAATTCACATTTCAACTGGCAAAAACCCCAAAACTAGAAGCTCAGAATGGTTATACATGCTTTAAAGGCTCTAATGAACTGTAACAATGGGCTGTATGAATTTACAGAAATCAATTTTTTAAAAAAAATAATTTCAACAGTTTGCAGTTGATGGTTGTCAGAGGTTCTGAAGCAGAATTGGGAAGTTTTCTTACATTAACATAATTTGGAAAATTCTCTATGGAGACTTCTGAGGACCTATAGCAAATATATTTGGAAGTAGACAACCAGCCATCAATAGGAGCTGCAAAGGTTAGCACCAAATTCACCAATTACCACTAAGCTACAAATGGCCCTGCCTGAGCCAAATCCTCTTCTACTCACTCTTCAGCCACGGTTGAACATTTTCCTTGCCTACAGAGATTATTTAGTAGTTATTCTGGTGTGAGCACAGAATTTGAGTTGGGCTTTTTTTGAAGGAAAGCCCCAGTTCCACCATCCCTAGACATAATACAGCTGTAGTGATCCAATGAGAAGACCTTATTGTTCTATGGAAACAGCAAAGAACAGCCTCGCTGTGAATGTGCTGACAGCCACGTATATTCTGCCATCAGTCTCTCAGTTCTGACACACCCAGACATTTTCTCTTTAAGATAACATCATAGATTTTGGCTCTCTACATTCAAAATATAATAATTATCAAGTAGCAACCCTGCTGTGTTTGCTAAGTCATTTTCAAGGGTCTAATAAATATTGCTTATTTGTGTTTGCCACAGCCAGTGTTTCAGGTACCTGAATTGATTTCAAATGGTCAGTGAGAGGAAGCCAACCATTGGAGCGGAGCCAAAGAACAAACTTTACTGAAAGTACCCAGAGAGAGAAAGAGAAGGGAAGCAGGACTGGAGGCCAGTGGTATTGTACAACATCTCTCTTTTCATCGCTACTGATGACTCCATCTTTATTGATAATAAAGCACCTTTTTTTTTAAAGCAAATCTTTTGCTTTTAAAAGTGTTGATTCTTCTCATTTTTTGCACAGCTACAAGTAGACTACTTTTCACCTACCTGCTACCAATGCATAAACCAAATCTGTACTTTCTTTACTGCTTGAGCAGTTATCTGATAGCTCATAAACCAAAACCCAAATCTTGGGGGAAGGCTAAGAAATGTTGTGGCAGTCTTGGGGTATCTTGAAAATAACTGTCATGGTTTAAGCCTAACTTGAAATTAAACACCATGCAGCTGGTCACTGAACGCCCCTGCAGAGAAGAAACCTGTAATGACCAAAAGATGAGATTTCTTGACTTAGACTTGAACTAAATAAGTTTAGGACAGCCCATCCAAAGACATTGCTTTGCATGTAGTATGAAGCAGCACTTGCCCGGAGGGGCTGGCAGAATAGTTACAGAGTTTGCACAAGTTTGAGTTTAGGGTTTTCATCAGTGGAAGCCAGAAGCAGCTTGACTGAAGGTTCAGAAGCACTGGAAATACAATTTCTCAATTCTGTTTGGGGCATGACTACAGAATACAGACATTTGTTTTTATAAGCAGCATGGAGAAAAAAGATCCAGGAAAACATCAAAGTACCCAGGACCATGTAAAGAAGGAACTTGTTTGTTCCAGACAAAGAAGGCAAGCACCTCTCATTTTATAGAAGCAATAAATGAGACAAAGAGAAGCCGTGTACTTTACTTAATTTAGAGAGAGAATAGAAGTCATTTCCCATTGGGTCATGCTGCATTAGCAAGCCAACAAATAGATATTCATTCCTATTCGTGCATCTTTTCCTTTCCAAGATGAGAACTGCAGAAGATATTTGCAATCTGAGCATGAGGCAAGCTGTAGGCAGAGCCCGAATAGGCAAAGTATCTTCTCATCACCCCAGAGGCAAAACAATGTAAAGCAGGAAGTGTGCAACACACAGGATAGAAGAGGGTAAGGGCAAAACTTGCATTCTTCATTAAGACAAGTTGGTAAAATTATCAGAATACTCAGATTTTCCTCATGTATTCAGCTTTTTCATTCCAATAGAAAAAAAAAAAGCGATTTTACAGTAAAAAAAAACCCAACCAATTCTGGACTCTCTCTTTAGTGCACTGTAAGGCATTGTTTGAAGATAGGTGAGTGAAAGCCTGTGGGCTGGGGACACAGTCACACAGGACACATAAGTACCCACCATAGACAATGTTCTGTCAATTGGTATCCTAATTGCCGAATATAATTTTCTGGTCTTTTGACAAACAAAATGCTTGCACTGACTAAATGGTACATTAGATGACCAGAAAGTTTCAAATGTGTTGGTGACATAGCAAGCTGATGAGAAAGGGTTTGCTGTTCCTGTTCACTCCCAGCCCAGACAAGAGAATGGCTCAGGTTGCCTTGTTGCAATAAATCTGGCTGCCTCACCTCCCCTGGGAAGCCAGCTGGCAGTGAGGTGCTTCCCAGAGCAAGGCAGGTAAGGAGAGGGGATGCTATTCTGGGAAGGTTTCCAGAAGGAAAATTCCAGATGGGGGAATATAAATAGGAGGGAAAAAACCCAAAAGGAATTAAAAGAAGAGGCAAATATGATTTGTCTTCTTTCTAATGAGAAGAGCAAGGCATGAGGCCTTGATGAGTGTGTGGGTACTGCTAATTCTGTTATTTTAATGGCTTGGATCCTAAGCAGACTGCACTAATGTATTGATACTTTAGAGAAACAGGGAAACAGCCATTTACTTAATGGCTCATGGATTAATTGAGTTACAGACAGACCTGGACAGTGGTCAGCAGATCTCCAGAACATCACCTTGCCAGCAGCATCTTTTCCTCAAGACCTTTGGAAATGGCAGTGCACAGCTGAAATCAGGTTTTGTCTTCTCTGGGAACTGCAAGGATGCATGGGAATTCGTACCATGGGAGGAAAGGCAGAAAGTAATGAGCAAGAGAGAAAAAATGGTAATTCATATAATGTGTCATACTGACTTAAAAATGATTTAAAATACTTGGATTATGTTTAAAGGCCACTTTTCTCTTAATCACTTCCTTTATCACATTTCTTTGTAAGTTTTTTTTTCTTTTTTTTTTTTTTTCACTCCTCAGAGAAACAGGTTGCTTCAGCCCTAAGTTAAGGTATAATGAACTCAGTAGCAGCCAAATCATCAGGAAACTACTCTATCTCTGACACATAACTTTTCAGGTGTGTCAAAACAACTATAAGATTTTTAGGCTAAGCCTGGAAATTATTTTCTATTTTTCCTCTCTTTACCATATATATTCAGTCAGGTATGGTCATATCCCTGTCTAGCCTACGGACTTGGAGAAACATACTGAGACAATTATTTAGGACAAGCTTTAGCTTTAGTTGCTAATACCACCTGTACCAATACCAGATTTCTCTCCCTTACCTACCAATCCTCATGGAAATTGAAGGCACAAAGTTATAAATTGTTATACATTAATTTCCACCTTGAGTGCATCGTGTATTGTTACCCTGAAACAGAGGATGGTATTAAAATGCCCATGTTGCATGGGAATATAAAAGCATAAGTAAAACATTCATCGTGTAAATGTGTTTACTGTGATCTATAAGGTTTCACCTGCACAATTAATACACCTGTGTTAATTATACCACTCAATTGAAGAAACGAAGGAGTTTGTCAGTGTGTTAACATACAGACAGAAAGAATGCCGTGGAAAAAGAAAAAAAAAAAATTAAACTAGGGAGGGAAAGTAGCCAGAGATTGCTCCTTCTTTGTCAGTTTTTACAGGTGACAGAGACTGAGGTCATAAACCCATATTCCAGAGACATGTGAAGGAATCCCAGCATTGGGCATTCCCAGCTGTCCCTGCCTTCACGTCACAGCTGTACCAACACAATTGTTTGCATGTTTATATGCAACCCAGATCAGGAAATGGATTTATATTTAAAATAACACCCAAAAAATCCAAACAAAACAAGGCCAAACATATCTGTATCTATCTCTATATATCTATATCATCTATCTATATCTATCTATATCTATATCTAATCTGTATCATCTGTATCTGTCTATAATCTGTCTCTATCTCTATCATCTATCTATATTTTTATCATCTACATTTATATATCCCGTAAAGACTCCTGTTTGTTAAACTCAGGTTTACCCCATATGACCAGACTTTACACTCAGTTCAGTCTTTTTCTTCCCACAGCTGACATAGCAGCAGAAAGCCAGGTTCTGCTTCTGTCAGTGCTGGGGTAGGTGAGCACAAACCTGACTGTGTGTTCTGATCCAGACCAAATCCGTGCCACAGCCTGATCTGACAGGAAACATGGCTTAAGCTTAGAATGGAGGAAAACTTGGGAGGGGAAGACTCACAGAGGAGGAAGAGAGGTTTCACTTCTAAATACCCCAGAGATAGTCAGTGACAAGCAATCTGTGCTTGGGGGGATCATTTAGATTTTTTGAGCCCTTATTATCTTGCCGAGGGGAGCTGGTTGCACTGGGGCACTTTGGACTGTGTGGAGTGTAATGATTCATTATATAGGGAAGTTAACTGCTGATGGGATAGAGAGTTTTAAGGTTAAGAGCCTTTCCTTTAAGAAGGTATTTCCCATTGATGAATCCTAAACTGAGAAAAACATTTTCAATTCAGCCCAAAGAGCTGAGTTTCTGAGTTTATTTGGCAGGGTCATCATGACTTTTAACACATAGACAACAGCAACTTCCACACTCAGAAATCACAGAGGAGATTTTTATTTTTTTATTGGAAACAGATGGAAAGAGACAAGCCAGTTCCAAATCACAAACACACTCTCTGCTTATCTGCAATAATTCTCCTTAGCGAGGCAAAGATACCTTTGCCAGAGACAGGTGCAGTGCTGAAGTGCACAACTGTTTTTTTTATTTACATGTGCAGCTGCTAATGCCTTTGGTGCCAGGTTTGAACGTACAAATGCAAAATTCAGAGGTTTTAATTATGTCCTCATGTTTGAAAAGCAGGCTTTTCATAAGGTCACATATTCTCAAAATGAACCATAAACAGGTACCTGAGGCAGGGTCTGGGAAGATGCTCAAAAGACAATGCTCTGGGTAGATTCAAAGGAGATATGGAAGAGCATCTGTATCCAGTGGAGATATGCACTGGAGAGCTGCCTTTTTTCATTCTCCTCAGGACTGGAATGGACCAGCTCAAAATGCCCACTCCTACTCTATTCAAAATGCTCTCATTTAATAAGTAGCAAACAGAAATGAGGGAATTCACGTGTTCTCTGCCTGGATCTCAGGAACTGTGAGGGAACAGCTCACATCTGTAGGGAAACAAGCGCCTTTAATAGCGCTTTTATCCCACTCATTTTAATGGCCTTGAGATCATTGTCTGCCACCGGAGTCAGAGGTGTCTCAGCCTTTGCTGAAACTCAGGTGCATCATCTTCACATCTCACTCAGACTTTCTTTCCTCTTATCCTCTCATATTTGGGCTGGTACAGTAAAGCTCCACTAATCCTGTATGTCTCGCACTTGGAGGGACAAGATGGCAGATGGTGGTGGGACAAAAAAAGAAAGAAGAAATATTTGAAATCCTCTTTATTCCTCTCTGAAGGAAGCTCAGGACTGCCCTAATTGAAGAATGAGAACAGAAGTTTTCTGAAACACATGGAGAAACAGCATGATACAGAACAACTAAGCTCTGAAGAATTGTTTTCCTCATAGGGCTTCTTTGCAAAGGAACATGAAGAAAATTTCATATCGTACTCAATCTCCAACTAAAAGGTTTTCAAAATCTTCCTGTTTTGGAAAAAGCCTTTCTAAGCCTCAGAGGAGCTAAAGGAAGCTCATGAAAAGTAAGGGCTTATAACTTTTTGGTCTGAGATTTTATGAAGAGGGTGGAAAGATGGGCAGCAATGCTTAACCCTTTCTTCTAAATCCTTGGCTGATCAGAGGAGAATTACTTTGACCTGCCTCATCTCTTTGCATGTTCTTTCCAACTGTTTTTTTGTAATCTAATGAAAATTATCTGCTTCAGAAATATTGAGGCTGCACTCAGGAAAAGCTTTTTTTGTTTTAATATTTGTTGAAGTCTCTTACCAAAGGCCAAATATGCAGGTTGTTGGTGTAACGTGGTTGTTAACAGTTTAAAATTTACTGCTGCTCATTTGGATGGGTCATATTAATTTGATACCAGCCTCTTTCTTGTTTTCTGGGTAAGAGGGTGAAATAACCTCCCAGATAAACTCAACAATAAGAGAAATGTAGGAAGTTGAATCCTGCATTTCCTCTGGTTTATTTGGAGATGTGATTAAATAAAGGTGAGAACAACTAACAACTGCAAGTTTTAGCCTAGCAAATTTTTCTGCTGCATCATTTTCCATTTGGACTCAGCAAGAGCAAAATTGCCTATTGATTAGTAGACATCCACTATAGAGGATTCAATAGGTGCTTTTGCATATGCTGAGTCCTAAATGCAGAAAACTGAGCTAACAAAAAAGAAATTAACACTGCCTTTCCCTACAGAGCCTTCCACAGCTTCCTCCAGAGAAATTGCTCTCTGCACATTGAACAGCTCTGAATTCCATCAAGGAAAAAAAAGCACCCAAGAAAGGTACATTATAAATTATATGGAAGTATTAGCAAAAGTTGTGAGATTGTGGGTTGTTTGTCTTGCAACACCTTTTTATGACACCAGCTAGTATCAGGCATCTGGCATCTCTGGGCTAAGCAATATTTGGGAAAGAAAAAGAGAATTCTGGCCTTCAATCACTTTCAACTAAAATAGACAAGACAGGGAAAAAGATGGCTAAAAGAAGCCTCCTTACCACCATTTAAAGACAGGGTGCTGAAGTGAAGGGCTAGAGAGTAACTTGGTTTAGATTACAGGGAAAAAATGGAAAAGATAAAAGTAAACCAAAACTTTGGTTCTGCATTTCAAAGGAATTAGTTTCTCACTCCCATTGCAAAATAAATATCAAGAAATACAGGAAAGAAAATATAAAGCTGTTTCAGACAGCCCCTTAAGGGTCTAGAATAGCATTAATACATTTAAATGAAAATAGCTAAAAAATTAAAATGAATATAAATTTATATCGGTTGCATTTAGTGAACATTACCGCTCTTCAGTTCACAAATATTCTACATTTGAGAGTTGCATAATAGTGTAAGTATTTTTCAAAACCTTACCATGAATATCTGTTGATCAACAGTCATTTTGTGAGAAAGATACAAAGGATATGAAATTTGAGAAATTAATTCATTAATTTTGTTCAAATCTGCAGTTTAGTTCAGTTTTTCCTTCCTTTGACTGTGACATGAACCATACTTGGATATTGACATTTGTGTCTAAAACTTTGTCAGTGCCTGCTGTTGAAAATACCAACCCTGATCCAAATCCTCCGTAGTTTGTTAGAGAAACACAAAGCTACATGCGCTTAAATAACCCTTGACCTAAGCAAGTAGAGCAAAATTTCAGCAGGACATTTCTCTTTTCATGTAATTGCTCTTCGGTTTTGCGTTTTCCCTTTTTTTCATATTTTTGTTTTTGTTTCAAGTGTTTTATCACATCAGAAAACAAATTTTTGCATTTTGTTCTCATACAGCAATTCAACTAGACATTCCCAGTGTAGTCACCTGCTTGGCGAGGTAAAATACAAACACAGGATAACTACCTAAGAAAAAGAAAACTCTGGCCACATTCACTAGCTCCTTTTACAGGCTTCATAGATACTTCATTTATAAATAACAAAGGCATTCAGTTTGATGATGATGATGGTCTAGGATACCACCGAGATCCTTGGAAAATATGAACAAAAATTAATTTGAGGAAAACAAGGTGAAATGCATACTTTATGCAAAACAAAAAATGAAAGAGAAAGGGCATGAGGTGAGAGAAGTGAGCACGAGATGGGAAATCAGCAGGGGGAAAAAGGAGAAAGGTGGACTAGTGAGAAGTGAGGGAAGCAAACCAAGAGCTTATCCCTGACCATCAAGAGAAGCAGATAGAGAAGTTGTGTTTTAACTGTCCACTTCTCGGTGAGGAGACTACTGGGGAGGGTTGGCAAATGGATAACCATAAACTCATCAGTTTTGCTTAATGGAAATCTCATTCAATTACAACAATTTCTTTCCACAGCCCTGTACTCCTGCAACTTCAATGTATGGGTATTTGTCTCTCTTGTAGACAATAAAATGTTTATAAAACAGAGACCATGTTATTGTTAACCCCTTAATGGAGATAAATGTTTTCTTTTTAACACTTCAAAATGTTTACAGGCCTCATGAGTGCCTTAGAATAAAAAAAAAACATCATGTGAAGCATTTCATAACCTCTCCCTGTCTACTATTGATAGAAATGAAGGCTTTGGGAGAGCTGTTAATGTCTCTAACACAAAACTGCAGTCTTTGCACAGGAAAAAGGAAGATACTACAGCTCAAGTCTTCAGACAGTAAATTGTTTTACAGCACACCAGAAAGGACACGATAATTTCATTTTGTTCTGGTAATTACGTAAATTCTGGTAATTTCTTTACATTGTTTTATTTTTAGGAGCTCAAATAAAACTCCTCCCTTCATAGAGTGGACCCTTTTGAAGGCAGGATTCTTCAGTCTTAAAAATAGTTGCAATCTACACAGATTTCATGAAAATCATCAACTTCCTCATTTATTACCTGCTCTTTTAAGTAAGCATTATTCATAGTCCATGACCTTTCATTGCTTGCATAATTTATATGCAATGTAGACAGGAGATTGTAACATCTAGAACACAAGGGATCAATCAGCATGGCAGGGCCTTGATTGCTCCTCAAAAAATCCAAGAATGTAATCAGTGCAAGTCTCTTAGTGTTTGCTGGGCAAAAGGGATGGAAGCCTCAAGTGTTTGATGGTACTTTCTTCTTGTAAAGTCAACTGCCCCAGGCAGCCCCTGGTGGCAACCCTGGGTACACTCAGGTAAGAAACAAAACAAAGTTGGGAAAGACAGCATCTACTGATGGTTACAGACTACAAAGGCACAGGGAATTTGTCAATTTGTAGAACATTGTCTGGGAATTACAGTTCCTCTACAGGGCTGCTAAATTCCAGCCTTAGTGCTTTCTTGCAAGACGTGACAAGAATGCAGAGAGCAAATATTTCATTTAGTGATAGCAGAAGTCATAAAAAACTTCAGCGAGACTGAAATGATAATGGTGACCTGACTCCACAGGGAAGAGACAGGGAAAGGAGAACACAGTGTGCATTATGCAGAAGAAATTCTCTCGAAAAACCCAGGGAGCTGGAAACAGAAGGAGATAAAGTGTATTTCTGAACTCAGAATTGCCTGTGTGTCGGTGCTTTTAGTCAGTCTGCCTTGCTCTCCATACTGCCAGACTCAATATTCATTCTCAGAAAACCATTGTAGTGAATACCCTGGTCACACATACACAGAAAATGTGAACGTTTAGCGCACAGCCCACACTGGAAAAAAATGAGAAGGAGGAAATGTAGATCAGTAAGTGGTATTTCCATCCTTACTGCTGTTCTGAGGAAAGTTTCTGTGCCTCTTAGACAACAAGGAAGCTTCAAATTAGGGAGTGCTTTTTCTTCTTTGTGAGAATATTAGCTTCAGTTTGTGGCTAAAATTACATGGAGTACCTAAATAGTATCAGGCACTATCTATGTATTTTTCCAGATAGTTTCCCTAGAACAAAAAAACCCCCTTTTGATGCATTAACTTCTGACAAGCACAGGTAAGTGTGAACCACTCTGCATAACCACAACTTATACATATCTGTATTATACAGAAATAATCGTTTCTGACTTCCAAATATGGCAAGGATCTTTACATTTTGCTCTTAAGCAGCCACAACAGCACTCATGTCCAGGTACCTGTGGCCTCTGTAGTTCATCAAATCTGGTAGCTCTCACATATAATATAATCAGTTTTCGTCTGTGAAAGTCCATTATAAATGTTAAGAGAGAGTGTTATCCTAGTAATCTAGAGAATACACGCTATATTATTCTTTGTATCTATCTTGACAGCTTCACCCTCCTATTCAAAACTGAGCATTTAAAAGTAAGCAGAGTTTTGGATTTGGGTATTTTCTCTAAGGATCTGTTCACTAAATAAAATCCTGACAAAACGAAAATCAGAGTGTAAAGTCTCAAGTCCTGTGCTCAGTTTCCTATTTGTGCTTTCCTTATGCACCTCTCCTTTCATACAGAAGAATCATTACTGTGACTATCTTAAGGATGTGAAGACAACAATAAGAATCTATCTCAGCACGAGTTCATTTTGACACCCAAATTCTTACATAATATTACACTATTTGTGTTTAGATGCCTGTCTCCTTTCCTTAATAATCCAGTGTAAGAAAAAATGAAAGTTCAGAGACAGTGAAACTCTTCAAGTAATTTGTCTTCAGTGGTGATTTATGAATATTGAGTCACTAATTTACCAATACATGATGCACTACAAGACATTTTCCTTGCCTAACCAAGTAGCGTGAGCTAACATTTGAATGCCTCTAAGATGTTACGAGGATAGACGTAAGATTTTTTTAATGGGGTGAACTGAGACATCATTAAGGATAGAGATGGAAATACAGAGAAAATAAAGAGAAAAGGAAGGGGTAATGAGATAGAAAAGCAATATGGCAAGAACTACCAGTTTGATGAGAAAGGAGAGTAGAGATTCATGCACAAGTTATGCTCAGAGAACTGCAAGTGGAGATGAAACAAATTAATTTGATGCTAAATTCAGAAGGAAGGAGTAGCGTGGAGATACTGTGATATAGCCTAGTAAGGATTTCCAAAAATTTAGCAACCGCCACACTGGTGATAGACCGAAAGGTATTTAGAAAGAGAGGCCACTCCTTATACTTTAGTCTCTCAAAACACGATGCCACTGAACAGCAGGGCACTTTCATCTTTCCCAGACTACTGGTGATGATTTCCATAGCCTTCCTGTACCCTCCCTAGAGCTTCAGTGTAAAAACCCTTCTAACATTAATACTAGGTCACCACCTCCATAGACACAGCCATGCCCTCAGAAAGCTCCTGAAAGGCTTTCCTTTCCCTTTTAAACATGGCCCCTGGACCTTGCTGGGTTGTGAAGCTCACATGTTTGGTTCCAGGCTTTTGTCTGGCAAGATTCTAAATTGCTTTTGGAGTTGAGTTAGGTATAAACTGATACAAACAGAAAGTGTTTTATAGGATTTGCTGTAACTCTTGTCTACTGTGGGGATTAGGACGACTAGGTAAAGTAACTGTGATGGAAGATGTATGAGAGATTATTTCAGTGGGAGCTGAAGAGGGATATGCTTTCAGGTATGTTGCTGTGAAAGAACTAGCTGAATATAGTGACTTGATTTATGAGCTATAGCTAAAGCAAGACTCACAGAGAAAAAAAGAGATTTTTCAGCCCAGGTGGCAAGGAAATGAATGTTGATGCTGACAGCTAAGTGTGAAAATTTTCAACAAAAATTCTCAGTGAAGAGCCTTTGTGCCTTTCTGGACCTGTCCCATTCTCAGATGGTTAGTGAGCCCTTACAGTCTTTGCTTTAGATTGTTTTCAATGAATTAATCTGTACAGAAGGATGAAAACTTCTTCAAGGTTCCTTCAAACAGAAGCATCTTGAAAGTAATGATTGTATTAATCCCTCAAGTGCTTTCTTTCCCTCTTGCTGTCATTCCATTAAATGAAGAGACCACATGACATCTCCATACTTGATGTCTCTGTGGAGCATGTAAATGTTCTGTTAGAGCCAAATCAGTACTTCTCATCTGCAAATTAAGAGCACACTGAAAGTTTCTTAGCTAAGATGCGATTATTCATACTCAAAGCAACTATTTCTTCAAAATCTGTATTCCTCAGGAGAAAAAAAAAAGGAATGAAATTTGAAATACAGGAATAATTTTGGGGAATTTTTCTCTGGATTTTTTTAAGCACTGAGGCTAAAGGGTCACAGACAACATTGTGTTTGAGACTCCAGAGAATATTTCTGCTATTATCAGAGAGATCTGCAATATGGTAACAAGAGCAGATTCTTATTTAAGACCGTAACTCCACTGCATAGCAAAAGATGGCCTTTGACTCCACAGAATGTACCACCGAAGCAAACAATCAGTGGGGAAATACTCCTTTTAAAACAGAAGCAACAAATTGAGGAGAGATTCAAGCTACAGTTTTTAAAGGGAGCCAAAAGGATGTAGATGTCCCACTCCCAGATGATGTCTGATGACTTGGGTGCAGAGCCCATCCCTCCCATAGCTTGATCTGTGCCTGCAATTGGCAATTATAATGCCTTTTCTGTTGCTCCCAATGATCAAAGTGTGCTGCAGAAGCATGTGAACATGCTGACAGTCATCTATCTGGATCAACCTCTGATTTCAACATAACAGAAATCGATGATGAAATACTTGGGTTATGACTAGAAAGTGTATGAGAGAAGAAAACAAATATTGAGATAGTCCCCAGCTTCCTTCTTTCAAAGTGGACTGCTGTGTTTGGATGATGGACAGTAGGGGATCTAAAGTGTGCTGTTTGGTTTTAATATTTTTCCTGTGAAATCAACTCACTGAGGGTTATATAAGCCTGTGTCTTCTGGCCTTAATGAGAGGACAAATTCATTTGTCAGCTAATGAAGATTTTTCACCTTTTTTAGAAAGATTTCTTAATGTTTCAAGTAATATCATGATTTTGATGTGAATGCTAAACGGCTAATGTCCTACTGAAGTATACCATGAAGGTCACAGACTGACCTGGGCAACAAAGATGGGAAACATTTAAGGCAGCTGTTCATCATTTATACTACTTGTAACATTGTGAGGAATCTTTGGATCTAAACCCACTTTTTGTAATCTGGCTACTCCTCTAGAGAATGGTAGCTGTCCTAAGGCTGGTGTAAATGGCAGTGGAGAGATATTTAGCTCGTTGTGGGACTCCCATCCAAGTTGAAAATTGTTTGGCAGTTTTAAAATGCTGGGGTCTGTATCATCACTGTATAAATCCCTTAAAAACAGAAAGCTGGTGTTACCTGCCTTTTGTCAACAGCCAGAAATAACTTCTACTTCAATCAAGCTACTCAAAATGTGCTGAAAATATGCATATGACTTGTGTTCCACAATGGAGTTTGGAGACCATATTTCTAGTGGTCAGATTTCAGGGTTTTGAGGGGTAATTATTCAAATCTTCATGTCTTTCTTCTAGTGGCCAAAACCACTTCGCCTTCTCCATGGAATTTATCATCTTCTGTTGTGCTTCCCTGAGTAGTCCATCTACATGCTGACTAAAATAGAGCATGTTCCAGAAGCACAGACTCATGCTGAAAGAGAAAGAAGATAAAAAGTCTGGATCCACAGCATTCTCATAAAAAGTTGTGAGGATAGAGAGAATTGGTTCTGTACCAGAACATCTTTTCCTGTGGAAATAATTAAAAGAAATGAGAGAAACATTTTATAGTTTGAAAAACACTCTGATGGATGCTTTTAATTCCTTTGTATTTAGGATCTTTCTGCTTGCCCCCTATACTGGAAACTGTATTTTTCCTTCAAGATAGTTATGTTGCAATGTCAGGAATACTAAGAACTAATATTCTTCTATGTCATTTTTGTTTGGCTTTTTCCTATTCAAACTCAGGATGAACTTCAGCAACTCCCTCCATCTCCTCAGTTCTTGGATTTTACATCTGCAGAATGACCTTAACTTTCTGCATGAAGTGCTTTGAGATCTATGCAAGAAAAGCACTGTGCAAAGAGCTGGTTGTCACGACTGCAGAAATCCAAGTAGAATTACTTTCAGGGGCTGTGAGCTATAATTAAGTAAAAAGAGCTCAAGGGTACTCCTTTATGGGTACTAATCCAACTTCTAAATAGAAAAGTTGACAAAGCCAAATACTTTGTGTCCAAGAAAAAAAAAACCAAAACCCAGATCATTGCCCTCTCCAACACAAGAACATTATTATTTGTTCTGCAATACAATTGTCTTTGACACTGTGATTTGCCTGCATTGTATAAGACAAACAATAGAAGAAGTGCATTGAGGCAAAAGCTGGCAAGCTGTACTGTCCTGTGGGAACCATGAAATAATTCCAGTCTTTGCAGAATGGTAACCTATGTGGGACTGAAGAGTGGAGAAAAGTGAGAAGCAAGAAGAGAATAGTTAGTAAGGGAAAGAGCTCAGCCTACCAAATGCCAATAGAAATGGAAAAGTTGCAGTAAGCATCTTGAACTGCAAAATGACTTTTGCCAGGATGTTTACTGATATTGTTCCTGTAGAATAATGCAGCCATATATTTTACAGGGTCTGAGGGGTCTCCCATACAGTGAGTTTGGGTGTTCAGATGGGTGAAATAAGTGTCCCCTCTGCCTTTCATTTTTCACTCAACATTAGCAAAATATAGTATGCAAAGAGCAGGTTGTCAGGTAGTGGTGTATTTTGTGCACTTTTTTTCTCTTTTAAGATTTTTTATGGATGCTGGACTGCTGCCTTTGGCCATGGCAAGAATAACCAATACTTTAAAAGAGATATTTTTTTTTAAACAAGCTTACTGAATTGGCATTGAACACAGACTTATTTCTAGGTGATAAACGAGGAAGATGACGTTGATGGTAGAACTGAAGGAGTAGATGATCAGTCTTTATTTTTGGGGATGGAGGAGGAAGAGGAATTCCGCCACTTCCAGTTTAGTATTTGTTCTAAAGAAGCCACACACTTTAACATGAGCCCCAGAAAAAGGCAAGGATTATGAGAGCACCCTTCCTGAGGGTTAACATGGAAATTATTTTTTAAAAAATAGAAGAGGATTTCCTCAGGAAAGGTTATTCTTCCTCTGTGTTCAATCACAGTCATTTTCCAGGGTCCACACAATCCTGTCCTCTTTGAGCAAAGCCAGTGTGAGCTTCAGAGTGCTTGTGCCTTAAAGAGCCTTTAATATTAAGCAATCCTAAGAGCCTTGGGACACCAGGTCAAGGGATCTGAAACACGAGTTGTATCCCCTTCTGTCCTGCCAGTTGCAGGGAATGATGGGGCAAGAAACAGGAAAATAATGCAGATGAACATCTGGTTTTGAGACTGGTGTTACCAGCAGAATATTTGGGGTTTTTTGATCATGGCACAGTTTATAAAACATAAAATTTCATTTCAGTTGGAAAACACTGTGTTAGAGGAGACAAAAGTTAGGTCAACAAGGAATAATCTGAACCTACTTCAGGGTGTGCCTATCTTCACCTCCTGGCCCCCTTTCCAATTGTGAGTATTTTATGGAGTCCAGGGTCTACACTGAAGACTGAAAGCTTATGGAAGAATTTCCCTGTGGGATTTCTGCAAATACCTCTTTATGGGACTGAATTATATCAGTGTGGGGCTGAGTAAAGATAAAATTTAGGAACACTTTAAGGGCTGCTCTTTATCCAATCTTACTTGTCAGAAAGTTGCCATGGGAAGGAAAAGAAGCTTTCTTAAGGGAATAAATGAGAAAGAAGTTGGGTTCATTAGGAGTACCGGAATATGTACAGGCACTTGTGTTCATTGAGATAAGATATTTTAGAAAAGCCTGGTCTAGGAAGTATATTCATAATGAACAGATAGCAAGGACTTAGAGCCACAAAATTTCATCTCAATATGGAAGAGGCCACGAGCTACTGCATAAAAGAGTCTTGGAGGAAACATGAATAGTGTAAAGCTTGTGAAAGGATCAGCCCAGGGAGGCAAGAACCCATTCCTGCCCTTTTAGTTCTCTTGTCAGTATTTTCTCTTGCTGTACAACTGGATATATACAGCTGAATTCCTGGTCTTGCTTGGGACCTTCTGATAGCACTGCAAGAAAACATCGAAATAGGCTCATGCTGAGTCAAACTCTACTGCATAAATAATGTACAGGCATGTACAGTCCATCCAGCAGAACTCAGCATTATTCAGAGAAAACAATGACCCCAAATTAAAGTTCAAAGCTGCAGTGAGGATGGCGAGTGTAAAAAGAGATCACCCAATGAGAAAAGGGGACCTTGCTGAACTTAATTGATGAGACCCATCAGCATCCCAGTTTGAAAGAGAAAAGGTTGCTTTATAAGGAGAAGCAGAATCCATCAGTGAAGAAAAGCAGGTGACCGGAAACAGGTAGGAAGCATAATGCTCTTGGCTTCATTTTCTTTGTCAAATGTCAACCGTATGGAAGCTCCATCTACTGTTTCAGTTGCAAAGGGGGAGATAGAAGTGACAACAGGCCTAAAGTTTGACAAAGGTAAAGGTCTACTTAAATACAAGGAATGTTTCTCCTGTTTGGTAGCCCTGTTTCTACTCCTGGTATGCAGTTGAGTAGTGATGTCTGTCATCTACCACTCAGTTTTATGTCATCATATGGTTATGTCCAGCAGAAAACTGTAAGCAGAGAACTCAAAATTGCACACTTGGGCTAAGGACTCCAGAGGGCCACAGTGCAGTGGAAAAGGCAAACACGAAGCTTACTGGTCTCCATACACAAATGAAAACCCTCTGGATGCCAGTCCAGTACTGATCTGAGTTCAGCTAACACACTTAATTCGGTGGCTCATCAATACTTGTTGATGAACTGGAAGCTACTGAATGAGTAGGGCTGACAGACACGGGGACAACCAACAAGCATGGAAGATTCGCTGTGTTTTGTTTTCCTTTTTCTCCTCGGCACTGCATCATTGGAAGCAGTGAATGTGTACAAACAAGTGAAGCTGGGCAGAAAACAGATGTTTTCCACACAATCAGTTCACAAATAATGAGACTGCTCCTACGCATGCTGTTAGCACTCCCCCCACTATTGTCTGTGGAGTACAATGGGAGAGAAACAATGGAGAAAAGACAAATGTAAACTATTCTGTTTCTGCAAAAGTGAGAAAATTTCCCTCCAAGCAAGGAAGTCTTTCTACAAATTCAGAAAGTTTCACCACCTAAAGGGGCAGGATGGGTCAAAGGAATATAACAGCACGTAAAATATTTTACTCATACCTGCCAAGCAGTTACCACATCTATAAAGGATCAATAGTTTCTTTGTTTTTGTGAAGAAGATATTGATCAAATATTGGACAAATATGTGCATCCAAACTATTCTCCTTTCTCCTCAGGCTGAGTTTCAGAACAGATTCTCACTAATCTCTCCAGCATGACACACATCAGCAGTGCTACAAGCTGAGGTGACATAAAAGTAAGGAACATCTGTTACAAGTCCTGACAACCTCTCCTGTTTACTTAATTACAATGTTAATACCAAAGGAGGCCTTTCTCTTTTACTTTTTTTTTAAAGTAACTTATTTTTTTTATGAGAAATTACTTATTACTCTCAAGATATTCAAAGATAAATTGCTTTTTAAAAATCTATATTGTCTCATCTCATCAGCAGGAGGCTATAAACAACCAAAAAGATCCTTGACTGGTGTAATTTCCTGCTGAAGCCTGATGTGTTTCTCCAGGGCAGCTCAACACTGTACAGCATGCTACAGTCTGCCTTTTCAGACAGAATACAAGAAAGAAGTGTTGCCAGTACAAAGTTATTATACAGATTCCAGGCCCAGACTTGTTTTCTTCTCATGGTAATCAAAATAGTTGACAAGCTCCTGCCACCAAAGACATTTTCATTTACATTCTTCTGGTCTTTGGGAAGGTGATAATAGCAATGCTTGCAGACATGAATGATATATTCGTTAGAAGACAGGAGAAGAATTATTTCTCTGCAGGACAGAGCTTGGATAAGTGTGAATGTTGAGCTCTTAGCAGACTCTTGGTAATTGGATCACTACTGGTGAATTGGCAGATAATTTAACAAGAAGGAGGACAAATAAACTAAGGTTGTGTTGGCAAAGACTTATCCTATTGGAATAGAAGGTGTTGGTGACAGACTACCTTGAAAGAGACTGAAATTTTTGTACCAATGAAGTAATTTTTCTCTTTCAGAAAATGTGGTAACACCTGGTTCTCAGGAAATATTTTATCTAGGGCTCCCTTTTTGTACTGGTGGAGCCTTTCAGGACAGCCTTCAGTACTAGAAGCTTCAATTTTAGAAAAGCAAAATACAGGAGACAAATAAACCTTCTTTAAGGTTTAAAAGAAAGTCAATGTGTTAATCATTGTGCCAGGCTGACAATTGTTCTGAAATTTTCAGGCCTGAGAAAGAAAAATATCACTTATATTTGCAGTTAGATATTTCCTTTGGGTATATTGAAGTGGGAAGAGCACAAGGCAATATCATTTTTTGTGCAAATTGACTGTCTTTAGAATGTAAATTCATGCCAAAAGTGGGTGCCTTTGCTTTTTCTCAAAGATGAAGCAGAAGAAACATGAGTAAAATGAGAATCAAGCTACGCAGATACATGTAACAGCAAAACGCTTCACGATCCTTTCAGAATTTCCATTTACTAAAAATCTAATTTTTTTTTTTTTAAATCAGCTTTTGTGTCACAGAAATAATATTTTGAAACCTAGGGTTCAATAATAGTCAAACCTAAGACAGTCTTATGAGTGTAGCAATTCTGCAGGGTTTTTGGATTACTCCCACAAGCAGGTCCCTTGTCTTTGCAGTGACTTTTCTACAGTTCTTCCTTCCCTAAGATTTGTTTAGCCAACATCAAGTGTACTTTGATAGCAGGGGTTAAGCATGATTCCAGTCTGCTCATGTTTGCTACTGACCCAGTTAAAGGCACCATGCAAAGCAGCAAGTGTCAGAGCCCAAACACCACTAAGGGACAGACCAAAACCTTGGTGCAAGAACAGATCATCAGCAGAACTTCCCATTTCAGTATTTATGAGGCTGAAATGCAGCAATTTATGCTTGTAAGCAGACCAAACACAAACACAAATTGCTAAATTGCAACCAGAAGGAAGCATTAATGAGGCTGGGGTGTCAGCCATGGGACACAGAGCTACATTCTCCCATATGCTGGTCACTCACTGTGCTCACATCAAGCCTGTAACTGGTTTTGGGAGCAAAACCAACCTTCATTCTCTTATGCTGGATGAACACAACTGACTCTGGCTTGTGTCTGGCACCAAATTAAAATGCTCTGACTTTGTTGTGGAAAGGGCACCGTACTTGCCCAAAGTAGGAATATATTTCATACATACAGCACCAAAGGTGTGGTCTGATTCTTTGCCATCCAAACGAATCTGTTTGAATGGGCTCAGATTAGGACTGCGTGGAAGACCATATTGAAAATACTTTTGTCAGAAATAGCTCTGTCAGTTTAAACAAATTCCTATTAGAAAAAGAATATAATTTGAATATTTTCACCAGAGGAAGATAAGGAAATCACTCTGTTTCCAGTTCCTGATAGGGTTGCATCAAGAAAAAAATCACAATGCATGAAGGAGCAAGAAAATGGGCACAAAAGTCTTGAGGCAAACTTGGCTGAAGAGCTGCAGCTTTTCAGCTAGACTAACATCAGTCTGAAAGTAAATTCAACCCCTTCACTGTTTGAATGTCCTGTTGCACATTTTTTTTAACTTTTGCTATGATTTGGAGAACGAAAAAAAAAAAAATCAATGCCATCATGCTGGAATTTTCTTCAGTAATAATAAATGTACAGGTTCCTGGGACAAAATGAATAACACAATGTGTTTTTGCCCCAGGCTGCCTCAAAATGTATTTTCTCCACCAGATCTCACTTTCCAGGCACAGACATCTAAAGGCTGTGCAGAGGGCAAAGAAATGACAGCATGAAGGGAGCACCCTTTTGCTTTCTCCATGGCCTAGCAGAGAATGCACATAAGATTTGTCTCCTCAGCAAAGAGGACATCATTCTCTCACTCAACAGAAATGTCACTGGATTTTCTTTCTTTCTCCAGAAGCCCTTTTTGTGAGTTTCAGTTATTTGTCCGGGATTTGTCAGGAGTGTCAAGAGTTATGCAGTGACCATAAAGGTTAATACAGCAATGTCTCTGTGGCATCAACCTCTGAGACCCTCCTAAGCGCTGGCTCATTTCAGAGACCTGTTTGCTTTAGTTAGAGAGGTAACGGAGGGTGAACAGGTCAGTCAGTCCTACCGTGTCCACCCTGAATGAGAACAGACAGGGCTTGGCTGCTGATAAACAGCACTGACTTTCCCTGTTTCTCCAATGCGCCAGAGGAGGAGCAGAGTTTATGCTACGGAGTAATCTCACCGTTAAGTTCTGAACCAGATGCAGAGAAGCAGATTGCTGGCTGTCCTGCAGACTTGTATTCCTCTCAGTCTTTCAGTTTAGATTGCCAGCCTCTGCACCACGAAGACTATGTGTTCAAACGACCACATCGTCTGTTTACTGGTTAGTTTACAAAATCTGAGAAGAACCAGGAATTCATACTTTTGGTAACTAGCTAAGAGCTGGCTCTGTGTAGAAGGCAGAAACTTTAAAAAAAAAAAAAAAAAAAAGTCAGTCTGCAGATAAGTGACCACTCTCTTCTCTCTGAGCCTTGCAATCATACAGCAGTACATAATTTACTTCCGTGTATGTTCTTAGAGGTTATGTAGTGAATAAACTAGGAAACAATCACTATTGTTCTTTTTTTCAATAACGTAAAACATTACCAGAGTGTATGCAATCTTATAGATCTGGTGGACATAATTATTTGGATCCTAATTACCCTTCTTTTTAATTTTCATTAGTGATTCAAACAGAAAGAGTGGAAATGTACTTTCATGAAATTTGCTGACAGTGTCACATTGGGAGGTACCAATATTGCTAAGGTTTGGCATATTACAAAATACAGTGTTTGACCTTCTTAATAGAAATGAAATGAAATGCAACAGGCAAGGTCATATGCAGAAGGGCTTATATCAAGAACTTCTGCTACAAGCTGGGTCTCACCATTGGACCCAAAAGAAGAGAAGAACCTTGGAATTCGGGTTGATGAAGGCCTGGCTCTACCCCACTGTGATGTAGCACTGAAAAGAGCAAATGCAGCCTGCAAATACTGAAGGTAGAGAGTGTTTAGCAAGGATGCTTCACTGGGAAAGTGCTGGTGGCATGATGTAGAACGAGTTTGGTCACCTGCCCAGAAAGGTTCAGTATGAGCTTGAATGAATGAAGTTTGTGGGGTGAGCAGAAGAAAAGTTTTATTCTGTCAGAATAAACTTGGGGAGCTCAGACTTTAATCTTATCAGACTGGAAGGAAATAGAAGACACCACTGCTCATTTTAAGTGTAGTGCATGCCAAAAACAAAAGAGAGAGGGAGGGTAATTTGAACTAAAGAATTATGGTAGCACAAAACCAGATCAGGATAAATGACCCATGAGTACATCCAGGCTCCTTTTAAAGGGCTGTTAAGTACAAGAGGGATGAGCTTCAGGAACAATATTCCTACATGAGGAGGGTAGGAACACACTTTATCCTTTCAAAAGTAGAGATAACTGTGGCTCCAGCTGCCTGGCCAGGACAGACTGGAATTCTAGACCCAATCCAAAATGGATGACTGAGGTTTCACTTTGTCTCCATGTCCTTTACAGCAAGCACTAAATACAGTCTGTGGCAGCAATGGTATGTCTGGATTCACACTCCTAAATATCTGATCGGTAACTGCAGAGTTTTTTCCGGTATAAACTTAATCCAAATAAATGTGTGCACATGGCTGAATTTCTCTCCTATGCAAGAACCCACAATATAAAGTTTATACTGATTTTTTGCTTTGATGTCAACTGTGGAAGAAGCTGCAGTACTTGGTCTAGCACAACACTAGAATGTCAGTGTACCTAGTAAAACATCACAGGTACAAATTAAAGAGCAAATTTCAACTGCTGGTGCTAGTTTACAGCAGCTGAATACCATGCTCCATTATTGCCTTTTGTTCAACACCACAAGGAGCCCTAAACAAGCATTTGCTGCATTGCTGAGTTCATCAGCTCTCCATCCGACTCTCCATCTGGAAACAGCCTGGTCACTGCTGCAACCTAAACAAGCAATACACAGGTGAATATTCAGCTGTGTTTACCTTTACACTTTCTGATGCCCATGAATCTAATTCAGGAGAACAATCGGTGGCATTTTTGCCTGGAAGGCTCTCAATTAGAAGAGCTTCAGTTAATGATTGGTGTGAATACAGAGCAATAGCAACACATAGGATCTTATGTACCCTAAGTGGATTTCCATTCACAATCTGTTTTTTGGGGTAATGTAATAAACAAAAATTACTCTTCATAATAAGAATAGAAGGAAGTTGTTAAATAGTTAAGAATTACAAGTTGATTTAGCTTGAGGACAAGGTTTTCATGGTAGCTTGATCCCAAAGTGGTACCCTTTCTTTAGCAAGGAGATAGAGTCATACATGAAGCATTTCCATTTGAAGCAAAATCACAAGATAATGTGCATCTCAAAAGGCTCCTTCACAAACTGTTATTTCTGATCATGAATAACGTCTTTGTACTATTTAAATCAGTATCAGGATTTCTGATTTGCTTATATAGCACAATTACTGTTTGAAAACTTTTGTACTTGGATGACATCCAAGTTGTTTATTCACAGTATGACATTTATTTAGGCATAGAATTGGACAAAAAGTAGCACTATCTAGTGTATTCCTCTTGGACTGCCAGATCCTCTTTTTAAAAATTACCTGGAAATTATATTCTAATCCTTTAAATACTGTGCTTTGTAATGCAAAACTGTGAATTCAGATGGTGTTCTACTATGTCTTCAATGACAAACAGCCATTGACATCCACACAGACCTGCCTTACAGATAAATTCAAGGAGAGAATATAAGAGAAGAATAATCCCATAAGGCTTTCCTTCCAAAGTCAGTCCTAAACACATCACCATAAGAAGAAACAGGAAAATATACTGCATTGTATAATATTTTGTGGCAGCTATTCTTCAAGAAATGCGGCTCTGTTCTCTCACATCTTCTAATGCAAAAATCTCAAACCTATGAGCCATTTACCAGTACTATAGAGACCTTCTCACACCTATTAGAAAAATTTTGTATTCTTACATTTAACTTCACAGCTTCTATATGGCTTACTGCTTCCCAAAAATTAGATCCTCTATTTGGATGTTTTCTCTCATTTCTCAGCATGTTAAATTCTTGTTTCAGTCTTTGATTCTGACTAGTTGCTGTTCAGTTATTCCAGAGAGATATTGTGCTTTCTTCCAAACTTATTATAAATATAACTTCACTCTCCACAGAAGTCAGTGTCATCAAATTACATTTTATTTCTATATGAATACAGCAACAATTAAGAATACACAAAAAACTTGTTACTTGAAATGTGATTATAGCAAGCAGAGACATTGTAGAAACCAGCATCATCGTACTCACTATATTGTCTCCCTCTGTAGTTCTTTGAATTGCATTTGGGGATTTTTTTTAGTGATAACTGTAACGATGATTTTACTACTGTTATCATTGCAGAGCCTACACAGCCATGGAAGGCTGAGATGGATTCAGTTTTGCTTCACACATCATTAATAAACCTGTCAGCTCAGATCTGATTGCAGGACTTCTATTTCTGATGATGGAGAAAGAATGCAGTTCAATTTTCCGCTGTGGTTTGGATTTTCAACACTAGCATTTAGAAACATTAGGGTTTGATGTATAAGATCAGCAATTGACATAGAAGACTTTGAGAAAAGCAACACTTGTGAAAAACAACACTTTTCAATTTCTTTTGTCCTTCTTAATAAATTTTAAAAGTTTTTTAATAAAGCCTTTATATAGGTTGGATCACTATTTTTGTGTAGGAATTGTGACAGAACTGATCAGATATGTCAAATATGGGAAGATGGAGAGACTCCAGCCGACAAGTTATTTATATAATTTCTGGCTTGTTGTGTAGAATCCATGGGAAGCACAGAATTTTGGCTTTACAAGCTGTTAGGTCTCTCAGATACATTACTAGTGCTCTTTTATCATTAGGTACATGAAAGGGTACTGTGAATCAGGTAGAAAGTCTCATGTTGTGTCTTGCTGTAGCTAAGGGACAGGAGGAGCATGGCAGGGAAAAATGAAGGGCAGATTACTCCAAAAGGTGGAAGAGTTTACAAAAATGTAGATTTGTGATCACAGCGGAGGATACAAAGGGATGAAGAATCAGCACATCAGTAACCCTCTTCACTTACATGAATTCTTACATAGATAAAAGAGCATTCCCATAGCAGTCTCCTGATATTAAACAGCACCACATGACATAAAGACCATTACATACAGAGCTCCCAAGTATTTCAAGGAAAGGGAGTTATTCAGCCATGCTTTGAATCTTTCAGGCAGTAAACCCTCTTGAGAGATACCCACTTTGAGACACCATTCACATTTCCTGATGTCTCTAATGAAACAAATGTCCAAACAATGAGCTAGACTTAAAGGAAAGGACAGAGTAAGGACACTGTCCTGTCAGAGTTAAGGTTTACTGGGATATGCCTGTAGCCTAAGGGAGAAATCCTTACCTCACAATTAAGAGAGCAGTGAAGTCATAAACAAGGTATTTTAAGGTTTTATCTCTTCATAATCCAGTAATTGCTGTAAATAGGTGCTTAACTCTCACCTCATCTAATGAAGTTGTTTATACCCTGTCAGGTGATATTATTGAACTGGTTGAGAATCTGACTCAGACAAACCTGACTCTGTGGACAGTGTATCTCTGCCCAGGCCAGATTGATGTCCTGGAGATTTGGGGTTCAGGTGCCTCAAGGAATGAGAGCAGAAATAGGAAATCCCCATCCTTTGCCTTGCAGGAGCTAGGGAAGACATGGCAGTGCTACAGATCATCCTGCACATCACCTACCCTGGGAGGCAATGGTCAGCCCCTCTTTGACTAGCAGTGCGTGGAGTTTGAAACAGCTGATGGTACGGGGAGAACATGAATTATAATAAGCACAAGGCAGAGAGAGATTATGGCAGGCATTTTCCTGGGGAATTAACCACCCATCTTCCAAACCACCTCACTAATTAATTACTCTCATAACTCCAAAATGCTTTAATCCTTTCTCTTATACCCCCAGACTCCATTTCTTTCTGTCAGTCATTTTCCCAAAGCAGCCTTGGCAATGCTGTTAATTGGTAACAAATAAAAGCAGCCACAGCACAGAGAAAACTCGAGGACAATACAAAGTAACTTCAGCTGAATTTTAAAGCAGCAGCAGGACAACTGTTGTACTTCTGTATGCTTGTACAACAGACAGCAGTACGGACTTCAAATAAAAAGTTTAAAAGAAGCTGCTGCAGGATTTGCAACCTGTGGTGCTATAAAGACAAAGAAAACAGATTTCAGGTGAGGAACTGATGTTGTGCTTGTCACAGAAAGACTGGATTTCTGAAATCATATACAAATATTTGAATAAACTGAAGATAAGCCAGAATTCAGCCACTGCTGCTTAGGTATGTATTTCAGCGCACCAAAGCTCACAAATCTCAAATTAACATGTTATGGAAAGTTAGGAATATTCTGGTGGATACTGCTGTATTCTAAACTGTAGTGTAATGAACAGATACAAGCCAAAACATTCCAGGTCAATTTTTGGGGTTACTGATGTAGTTCCCAGTAGCCTGGGTCTTAACGAAGAAGTGCAAAACAATGTGAACAGAAAATCATTGGCTTGCAGCATGGAAAATTCTGGGTGTACCACTACAGTTTCACAGAAAAAGGCATGCTTCATTTCTGAATTGGTTGTTTTAGTAAGTCAGACTTGTCTGTTTTCACCTTGACTTCAATAACATGTGCAGCTATTGTTGGTATTTCTAAAAGACAAGCTTATTTGTCTCAAGCCCTTAGGGGCTGGAGAGGTGCAGACTCACCAATTAAAGGCTTTTAACAGCTGGATGCTTCCTGACTGCTTAGCAGAAGCATTAACTACTAAAAAAAACAAATCCTCACCAATCTGAAGAAGGCTATGTCTCTCCAAAGCAAAGGATGAGAAACCTGTTGAAAGCAAAAGAAAAGAAACAGTTTAAATTATACACTGTTCTTCCTTCAGATAGCCAGAGCAATTAACTTTTTCTGGCAAAATGCATGGCCCCACTTTCCCCAGTGCTGATTATTCCCAGGAGGAGATGGTGAGACAGTACGTACACAGCCCATCTCCTTACACTGCTCCACCGCACCAGATGCTCTCCAGCACACAGAAGGCATTAGCTGTGGCCTGAAGGACTGGTGCTCACACTGCCCCTCGTGGGCTGCTGTGTGACAGAGGTGGCCATCCTGACAAGGGCAGCTCTGGCTGGCACCTGCTTTGGTCCTGCTGCTCCCAGCAGATGTTCCTGCAGCAATTCCAGCCAGCTGAGCTTGTGGTGCCTTGCAAACTGCCCAAAACTCTGTCCGTGTTTGTAATTGCTGAGTTCTATCCAGAACTACTACAGGGCAGTCTGTCCCACCACTGTGCCTGGCAAGATTGTGGAGCAGACCCTGCTGGAAATTATCTTAATGCACACAGAAAACAAGAAGGCAGTTTGTGATGAACAACATGGCTTCACTAAGGGCAAATCATGCCTGACTAACTTGGTGGCTTTCTTTGATGAGGTTACAACACTGATGGGTAAGGGAAGAGCAATTGACAGACTATCTGGGCTTGTACAAAGCATCCCACACATCTGAGTCTCTAAATTGGAGAGACAAGGATTGGATGGATGGACCACTGGATGGATAAGGAATGGGTGGTCACGCTCAAAGACTTGTCCTCAAGGGCTCCATGTCCAGGTGGAGAACAGAGGTGGGTGATGTTCCCCTCGCGGAACAGGTACCAGAAGAATTGGTTAGCAGAGAAACAAATGCATTTGCAGCCTGATTTACACCAGTAAGTATATTCTAGCTAATAGCTGCTTAACTATTCTGTCTGCACCATTTCTGGTCTGATAATAATGATAAGCTCTTCCCTGGTTAATATTCTAATATCTTAAATATGTAAAGGCTACCTATTTTTTTTGACTGCTGCATACCTAAGCCAATTACCGTATGTTAATTAAAGGGTTTGTCATCAACTAGCATTTCTAATGTTTTCCCCCATAACACACTTGCAAGTACATGTCATAGAAGGGCTTTTTTCCCCCTGTTCCATTTTAAATAAATATTTTAAACTATTCCCTGTTTGCTTTTCCAGTAGAACAGTCTGATCTCTGTGATCAAAGTTAAATCATTATATGAAAACTCCATGGTTCCCCTTAAGATGACTTATTTTTCCAGTCATCCGTTCTCTGATCTCTAAAAGAGTATTTCCATTTTGCTGTAAGCATAAACATCATCATAGGATCAGGTTGCATGAATGTGAATAAATGTCTGAAGTTATGCACCACTGCCTCTAATAAAGTGAATTATGCACAGAGAATGCAACTCACATTTTTATCTGATGCTATCAGCACTTGATGTTCATTACACAAAACAGAATAAAGTTGTCGTTTGTATCTGTCTGTTGCCAAATTATCTTGCAATAGGCTTAATGTTAAAGAATTTTGACTATTTAGACCTTATTTCACCATTGACTCTTAATTTCAACAGGATGAGACTAAAAAATGACCAAGCAAACCCACAGTAACCCTTGCAGAAGCTTCTGTTACATAGAGGAGCAATAAAAGTATTGAAAAGGACATCAGTGTAGGGTAACCACATGCAAGAGGCAAATATGTTAATTTTCAGCTGCATATGCTAAATGAATACTGTGGTCCTTGGTTTCTGGGCTCCACTAAAAGGCTCATAAGCTGCAAGAAGGACCACTCATGCTTTCTGCACCTTGGTTCTGTGTTTGGTTTCATGCCTGCAGGGAAGGACAGAGGGAAAAGGTACATGTGTGGTATCATTGGACACTTTGGTTAGAGAATGGAATAGGCAGCCATGGCCACACGGAGAGCACTCAGACTGCCCTCTGTGCCCACATTAGTACAGGGAAGAGAGTGACTCTTGCTAAAACTACAGTGTAGAAATGATTATTCCATGCTCTCAAATTTGTTTCACAGGCATTTCCTTACTCTGTTTTATATTATTTAAGATAGGATATCAAGATGCCTCTTACTAAATATTTCATATTTCAAGTGAAGAGTAAAATACACTCCATGCAAAATCCAACACATAAAACACCTGAAACGAGTATTTCCCCTCTCAGACCATGAGCTATGCACCAAGATAATTGGCTTTTTAACCTTCACCTTTCATGTGACAGCCTTCTTGAATGGGCATTTTGTAAAGAGCAAACTTTCTGGAATAAGCTGAAGAATTAATGCATTTCAACTGGAAACATCAATATTTGCTGAGCAATTGCTATCCAAAGAGGTTGGATTTTTATTTGAATTTAGGAATTTAAATAGATTTTTGAATTCAAATGGCTATAAACCACTGCCCAAAGTGCTTAAAAGGGACTTAATAGTGTACACACTCTCTGTATAAAAAGGAATTTCTGTTCATCAAAACAAAAATATGCAGTGAGAAATAAATCTTAGAACTAACACTGCTGAGTCAAGAAGTAAAATTAAACCATGACATGACACCAGAAACTTTTGACTGCTGGTGTTGTGTAATGCATCACTGTGTCCAAGAGCTGTACAGCAGCAGAGGAAGCAGACTCTGCTGACAGCAGAGTAACCAACTCAGAGTTATGCCGTGTATTGAAAAATATCCTCTCTTCCTTCCTTCCTTCTAAATTTGAATAAATTAATGTTTCACTACCACTTTTTGTATTTAGTCTAAGTTCCCATCCACCTGTGTTCATTGAAGAAAGTGACAAGAATAATGATACATGACCTTTCTAAAGGGCAATAAAAAAAACTTTTTAAAACAACCAAATAGCTGTGTGACAATAAATTACAGCACAACAAGAACCATATGTTAAGGGGAAAATATTCTCCTAGGAACAGAATGGGAAAGGTGCCCATTAGGGGATCACTCAACAACAAAAGGGGTCTGGATGGGAGGTGTGAGTATTTTGTGAGCATCACTTCAGATGAGGAAGGGGAATGGAAAAAAAAAGGATAGCAAAAAAAGAGACACTGAATTTTAAATTTTGCTTCCACTCATTCACCTTAAATAGGGAAGTTTATGATTTCTTTCCTATTTCCCTTTGCTCCAGACACTGCACTTTTAGGACACTTGGGTCCTCTGAGGTTGTGGGAATCCCAGAGATGCCCACACCTATCTGGGGAGTAAAGAAACCTCTAGGCACTGACAACGTGGTGAGCACACACCGCAGCAGCTCTGGAAATAAAAATCAGATTTTTGATATCAGAGTGACTTGCAGAATTGAACATAACCTTGGAGACTTCTGACAGCATTTTTGTTTTGTTTTTGCTCTGTCTTCAAACGTACCTCTTTAAAAAAAAAAAAGGAAAGAAATGTCAATCTAAGTTTCATTTTTTTTCTCTCCTTGTAACTCTCATAGCATTTTGGCCAGTTGGAGGGAAAAATAAAGAGATTTTTCCAACTGTCAGCTCTACAAACAACCTGGGGTTTAAAAGCCCAGCTGCTTTTTGTCTAGCTTGTTCATTATCACAAGTAATATTCTGTGTGCCATAAAACTTGTATAATCTCAAACTGTCTGTTTGTTACTGAAGGCAGACTCTACCCTCATCATTCAAAATTAGTTAAAAATTTTCTTGAAGACAGGTGTTTTAGGAGAAAAATTCAGCTCCTTTCCTCATATTTGGGCTGTGTTTGCAGTGTCAAAAAGAGTGATAACTTTTGGCACTAAAACACATCTTTGACTGCACAAAAGGAATGTATTTGTAAATCAAGAAAGCATTAACTGTAGTTTTGCTGAGCTGAACTGTGACCTTAAGCTAAGTGTAAAGATATATTGCAGTGAGATAATCTTCTCTTTTGTGCTAGCATTATACTGCTTTCATTTTCCTTAGAAAATGAAGTAAAGTGTCCTGTCAAGCTGTAAATTAACACAAATAAGTTATTATTCTATTCATAACTAATGACAGATGCCAGAAATAGAAGCTTGGTTCATTCATCATGTGTATTTTCTTTCTGGCTGTGCACCTGCACATGGGTTACTGTCAGGGCACTCAAGAATTCCTACTGTGCTTTTGATGCTAAATTATATGTCTCAGCAATGATTCCAGTTTTCAGGGTTCATAGATGTAAAATATCTCTTACTCCAAAAGGAAAATAGATGGCTGAGAACTGCTGCACATAGCATAGAACACTCAACAAGGTAGGCATCACAAACAAGGGACTTTATCTCTGCAGCCCCACGGGGTAAAGATTATGCCAGAAAAGTGCACTGAGAGGCACACAGGAGCAATACTAAGGCTGCACACATGTTAATTATGGAAAACATGTAATTAAAAAAAAGAAAGAAGCAAACCCCCAGAATCTTCAAAATGAAACTCAGTGCATCTCTGTTGGAGTTTTCCCTTCAGTACCTCATGCCTACCTTAACTCCAGACTAACTAACTACTTTTTAGAGAAGAAGCAGGGAATGAGTTTTTATAGTGTATGAGGATTTTAGGACTTCTATAGCAGTTATAGGTCTATAGCAGTTATATATAAAGTCTTAATCACTTGAAGCAAGACACCAAGAATTCTCCACCACATGAGCCAGTCACGTTAGGATGGAAAAGTTCATTTTAAGCCTTTATAGCAAGGACAAGAGTTCTGATTCTGCTTCATCTGCAAATATGTAGTGTTTTTCAGCACCTGTTGCTTTAAGAGCAACAGAGAGAGAGTCAAGCTAAAGGTCTATTTAGCCCCCTAAAGTGTCTCCAGCTATGTCTAGCCATGGATAGTAAAGGAAAATCCTAAGAGCAGAGCAAGCATGTAGTGTTTCTTCTTTATTTACTGGCCCAGAACCGATGATATGCAGTTCAAAACCCTCCTAAGCCAGAGGTGCTACCTCTGGGTTTAATGACACTTTGTGAATTGAAAGGTGAGAAAAACCTTATAATTTATGTGGAACTTGCCTTCTGATAATTTCA
Source organism: Falcunculus frontatus (assembly GCA_013398115.1). Lineage (NCBI taxonomy): Eukaryota > Metazoa > Chordata > Aves > Passeriformes > Falcunculus > Falcunculus frontatus. The sequence continues at coordinate 686,057 of VZRV01004673.1, forward strand.
CCTGATGGCCTCTCATCTGTGTGTTACCAAAACCAGTGATTAATGGTTCCTCCTTTATCATCTCCTTGCCACTGCTAATTTCACAGCCCCATATTCTGCACGATTTAATTATCTCTTCTCTTTATGCAGATGAGCCCTAGTTTATTTAATCTCCCTCAGATGGAAAACATTAATACCTTTCATCATTCTTATCACTGCTCTCTGCACCTTTTCTAGTTCTGCTGCATCAATTCTTCAAGATGCTACAACCATAAATTCTTTGGCTCTTCATGATTTGGACAAACTGTGGATTAACACTGTGACATAACAGTTCTCTGCTTTGTTTTCCTGGGTTTTTTGGTAATGACTTTTCTTTACTCACGACTGAGTGAAGAGCTGACATTTTCATAAAATTATCAGCTACAGCACTGGGAAGATTTTTTTATAGACATTTTGGTATCAATCAGCATGCACTTAGTATTTAGGACAGGCTTTCTCTGTCTGCATTATTCTATATCCATCAGCACAAATTTTTTTCCTGCCATTTCTTTGCCCAATCATTTAGTACTCTGAGCTGATTCTGCTACTCCACATAAAACTTTTATTACCTCACTTAATCTTATGTCATCAGAATTTGCCACCTCATTCTATACTTGCTTTGCCAGATAACTGCATGTGAGGAACAGCACTCAGTGCTGAGGTAACTTTGCTCCCAGTGGTATCACAGACCTCAGTTAGGACTGAATTAGACTGTCACAGGGACTCTTCCAGTTCATCTCAAGTGCAGGTGTAGTTTTCCTCTGAGGAAGCTGAAGGATGGGATAGATACCCCTGATCTACAGAGCTCCTCAATTAGCTAACTGGAGCTACTAGCTGTAGCTGATTATCTTGTTTCATATTTGCGTCATAATTTTTATAAACAGTGCTAATTTGCTACCTAATGAGCCTGTAAGGTTTCTACTGGATGATGTCAATGATGTGACGTTCAGCGCTTTTGTTTCCTTCCTGTTAGAAAGTTTTGGAATTGTGCTGCTGGTGTTAAATGTAGTAACGATCAGAGGGGACTGAGTAGTTACCGCCAGTAATTTCTGCAGAGAATTTACAGAACAATACTGAGATGCCCACAACCATTCCTTGCATGTGTTCAGTATTGCAATTCTGAATGGAGTGGTGTCATTTAACTAAGTGCTGGGCATCAATATTATTTATGTCACGCTCAGAGTCTGACAGAGTAAACTGACTAGCTGAGGCTGGCCTTCCAAGTGATTGCCACTTCTCCACTATGTTTGTTTTCAGTATGACCCCTCATCCTGGAGGGCTGCATTCAGAGGAGTGTTTGAAGTACTGGAGTCAGTCAGCTGGTCCATTGTACTCAGAGGAGCCACTGCAGACCATGGCAGAGTCAAGTGTAGGTTGAAGACAGCAGGACCACAGCTGGTACCTGGTTTCCAATTTAGGCATCACCATCTGTCAATATCTCTAAAGTTAAAAGGTAGTTCTTCTTTCTTAGAAGCAGCAGCTCAGAAAAAAAAAAAAAAATCTTGATTCTATTTATTTGGTCTTGATAGAAAGAAAGTATTAATTTTCATCCAGCAGGTGAAATTTCCTGCCTTTTCCAGCTCTCCCATCAAAGACATGTAGCTACTTAGCAGGAAATGTGAGACAAATAATTTTTGGATAATTTCAAATATTTGGAATATTTTAATTCTTTGGGTCAAAAGATCTTGAAAGGTTCAGCATTTTTGGAAGAAAGCCGGATTATGCATTCTATTTTCATTGGTCATATTCACATGAAAGAGTTCTGTATTATGCTGGGCTGTAAAGCAGTGGCCATCAAGGACCTGTCCATATTGTTTGACTGCTTTGGTATCCTACCAAATACCAACTTAATAGTGCAAAAACCAAGAACACAAAGATACTCTGGCCTCCTCTTCGCACTGCTGTGAAGACTACAACACAATACTGTATGACAAATGCAGTTATTACTTCAAAACCTCTCTTTGGCTACAATTAGATTAAATATTATTTTTCAGGCTAAATAATCTCCTGAATTTTTGCTGTATACAGTGACAGAGGCTGGGGACAGTTGCAGAGAATTAAATAACCTTATTGCTGGTTCTTGGCAGAATTTTGCTGTCATAAAACAACGTTGATGTTTCTGAGAATTACCTCTATTGTGTTCGCACCTAAATACCACAAACAAGATCCTTAGCCACTGGCTTAAGTTCTGTAGAGTCAAATCAGAAAATTCAGCTTCTGAAGAATTTACAATTAAAAAAAGGAAAAAAAAGGAAGAACAAGGGACAGGGAAAAAAGGCAAGATGAAGAGCTTAACAACATGTGTTTACTATTGCTTCTTATCACACACCTGTGTATTTATATACAGACAGGTGTATAGAGTAGGTTACTTAGAGAGACAGAATGGGGTTATATTTCCTGAACCTTTTAGTTTGGTTGTTCAGTTTGAAACCACTCCTTAACCCCCTCACCCCAATCAAAACCAAACAAAACCTAAACCAACCAGTGTGAATCCTGGACTGAGAGCGGGGCTGCATAGGAATCAACTCTATCCTGAACAGAAGAAGGCTTAGGGAAGACTTGAAAGTAACTTCCTGCCTATGAGGAGATTACCAAGAAGAGGGATTTGTGTCCTTCCCCCTCCACAAGGTGTATAGACAGAAAGGAAAAACAGGGCTCCTAAAGTAAACCAGGACAGACTGCCACTGTCTGTAGACAAAGTTTTCATTATGCAGATAATTGACCATTCTAAATGTTGAACACAGTTTGCAGAATCTTCATCCTTGATAGTTTGAGACATAATTCAATCAAGCCCTGAGCAAGTTGCTCTGACCACTAATCTCAACTAGAGACCACCCCACATATCTCCTCCCATCTGAATTGTCCTATGGAAAGATACACAAATTTATAAGTTGCAGTTGCACAGATTTGCCTTCTGACTTAAGTACTCATGGCCAAAATTTGTAGAAATATTTAGAGTCTCTTCTGTTCTGCATGGTTAAGAGTCCCATCCCTAAGACACTCAGAAAACCCAACAAATAAACCCTCACCAAAACCCAAACAAAAAATCAAATGCTAAACTCCTACTCTCAGGTCTGGCCTAGAAATTTAGAGTCCTCTTCATCATTTGCAAATATTTAGCCTACCGAAATGATAAATAGTTGTAGTTGCACATTAAAGGCTTTTTCTAATTGTATCACAGAGATTACAACAGAAAAGTATACAGTAATAAGCAGATATCAGTTACTGCCGTTGGAAATGCTTCCTGCTTTTTATACTAACATTAAAATATTTCCAGACTGATGAAGAAAGCAGGATTAGCTGTTTGTTTTATGTAGTTGTCTTCTATGAAAATAGCCCCACTTTGGCACTGTCTAGAACCACGGCAAGCCTTTCAGCTTCTTGAAAGACAAGGAACTGCTATGCTTAGCCTTCTTCTCTTGTATTAGATCTTTCTCACATACATCATCATCCCCAAAATGTATTCCTATTTAATTAAACAACAGCTTGAAACTTTGCTAAATTGCTTACGTGGGAAGTGCCCTTTCTTCTTGGAGAGCAATGAAAAAACCTTGTCATCAGTAGTAACTCCTTAAAATTATCTCCTCCCAAATTTACTGGTGCAAACCATTCCAGGTAATAGCCTTGGCACAAGTTCTGTCCAGCAAAACCAGCTGACTGTTACTGCCTTCTCTGTCTAAAGCATAAGTCATTTATAAACCATTTAAAATAGGAAATTGCAAGGAAAAACCCACCAGACATGAAAAGCAGCAGCCCAAATCTTCAGAGGGTATCCACCACACTCAGCTAAGCCATTGCTTTTTCCCTGATTTATATCAGTTGCAAATCTGGTTCAGCCCCTGTGAACAGCTGTTTCTAATCTACTTTAATACCATCCACATTGAACTGCTTATTGTTGTTGGTTTTAGGGCAATACAAAGAAAGAGAGGATTTGGATATAGTCATGGCTGTTGTTTACTGCCTGGTTATTAAATTGTGCTGATTTTGGCTGGGGATACTTAATTACCAGCTGGGGTTAGACCACAACAGAAGTTTATAGGGTTTTTCATCGGAATTTTGAGAAGTGGGGGTACCTTAGTCTAGCAATGATCTTTTAACTAGGAAGATTAAGCAAATGATAAACCAAAGCATATAACATTTTTAAATCTTAGGGACCAGTTAAGAATAGCAGCTGTTATTCTGAAAGGATGTCAAAATTTTATTAGGCCTCCCAAACTATCAGTAAGGTTATCCACTGGCAGAAACCCAGGTGTGTTGCACACACACACACACACACACACACACGTATCACTTTAGGGTAGAGGGCAAGGGTATGAAGTTTTTCTCATGTTTTAGGAGAACAGTCTGGGTTTTACAATACCTAAAGTTGTGATGTTAGTGTAGACAGGAGACACAAAAATTGCCGTATGATCAGCTTGTCTACACAGGAAGGAGACACAAGATTGCTTTCTGAGAAACCTGGATGAGTTATCTTTGGAAAGCTATCAGGGAAGGTGAGAGGGAAATAAATGACTGTGTGGCCAAAAAATTCAGGTAGTAGTATCTTTTCTTCTACCACAGTTAAAAAAATACAATCCAAAAGTCCAAGACTCTGATCCAGCTCTTTGACAGGTTTTTCAGATGCTGGTAGGGGTGACCACATGAGACTCAGTGGCTAATGTTTTAAAAGTGTTTAGCTTTGCTTAGAGACTGTGGCTACAAATCCCAGGACCACTCACGATCAGCGAAGACTTTCCTCTTTGCAGTCATGTATGAACATGTATGTGAAGTTCCATCCCTCTCTTCCTTAAGCCTATGTCAAATTTTCCTTGTAAATATAGCTTGTTCTGGGAGTGTGTACTTATTACAGATTATAAACAGCTGGCTTTTCCTGAGTGTTTTTGCCCACATTATTGAATGGCAATTAGAGTTTTCTTTCTCTTTGCAAATTAAAAAAAAAAAAAAAAAAAAAAGGCTGGGGTTTATGGTAGAAGTGCTGCTCTTTCAGCACATTTGTAGAGGAAAGTACTTCTAGAGGCCCACAGGATGGAAATCCGCTGACTTTACAGACCATCAGACAGGACTCACTGCAATAACTCCAGCACCACACCTTGGAGTGTCCCCCACGCAGCTCTACAGCAGCAGCTGCTGCAGACTCAGCCAGATAACACAGGGAGTTTTACACAGCTCAAAGAGCAGGAGCTCTAAAAAGTTAAAGACTACAGTTTGGGTTTTGATTTTTAAGCTGAGGTTTTGTCATCATTGTATGGCACCACAAGCTGCAAGTAAAAACAAAAGGCCAGATCTGTCCAGATCTGCTTGCGCAAAGCCTGAGAAGGGAACAAGATTTGCATGAAATTAAACTAAATAGCAGGGAGATGGATTCTTTTTCTGCTGATGTCAGGTCTCTTTCAAAATTGTGAATTGTCAGTTTAAAGGGAGGCTTAACTTTATTACAGCTTCTCTTGTGCAAACAAGCGTCATCTGCAGAGGAGATGATGGAGTGAATGGGCAGACAAGGCATGTATGAATAATATTGCAAGGTGGGAAGATCTAAACAATTCAGAGTCATCCTGTGAAGTTCATTCCCAAGTGTAAGAACTTTTCACTGATAATAGAGTACATTTTAAGACTACACACAATTTTTTTTCCATTTATGGCATAAAGGCATTTTCTTTCTTTATCCATTGCTCTGAACCATTATCACACCAAAGATGTAAAACCCTTAGAATTCATTTACTGCATATGCTGGAAAATTTACAAAGAAAACTAAATTGCATATCTAGTTGCAATAAATTTAGGGTGACAGCTAAAAAAGCAGTTGAGAAGAGGTCTGAGTCAGTAGAAATTACTACCATCTAAATAAAAGAGGCATTCACTTGTCTCCACAGCCAGAAAACATTACCCACATTTTTTTGCTGTACATATCAAAAGAATGTCTTTTTGTTTCATTGTTCAAGCAGCTTTGATAATCTCTTTTCCACTACAGAAACAGGCAGAGGTTCCTGTGTGTTGGTAGGAATGCCTAGAGAGAAGCAGACGGAGAAGGATTCACCTGAAGGTTGTTATTTATCCAGGTTCCACCTGCAGTCAAGCTAGGACTGTCAGTATACCTTGAAGAAAGCACATCCCATCTATCAGAGGCACTAATTGAGGACAGTGAATTGTCAGCCCATGACTCTTGGCTCCCTCCATTAGTTATAGGCAGAATTAAGCCATCTCAGATAACTTTCAAATGTCTGAAAACAAGTGAGATGAATGCCCATCTCAGACATGCCTTGGATCCATTAGCTCATTTATGATAATCAGATGCTTCCTGATATGCACAAAAGCCTCCTTTTTTCTTTTTTTTCTCCTCTTCCTGTTATCCTGAAAAAATATTTCTCCTTATAGAAGAGCCATTCGATATGTAAGGAATAACTGAAATAGCCCTTAACTTAAAATACAAGTTGAATTTTCTGGAGAAAGCTTAAGGAAATAATTAAAAACAGTTTCATTTGCCTACTCTCACACACACACACAAAAGTCTTCAGGAAGAAAAATTGTTCTCCTTGGAAGAGTTTAGGGCAATTTTTCATTCCATTAAATTTTTTTTAATAACCTTTACCTGTAGATTTTCTCAGTGAATATTATTAAGAAATCAAGTCTAATGATTATGGATATTTTCCCTCCTGCTAATCACTTTTAATAATCATTTTAATAATCTTAATTTTTAATGGAGTAACACCTTTCATAAGGCTTGAGAAATAATAGGAATAGATTCAACTTTTTACTAAATATTTAATTGGAAAAATCAGTGTGCCTTTTAAGATAAAGGCTTTTTGTTCCAAAGATCCAACCATCTCTAGTAAATTATTTTTCTTAAGTTTTATGCCTGCAACACTCAGAATAAATGAGATGTCTTATAGCTTTTTTAATAAAGGAGATGGAATTATTCTTGTTAATTTACTGATTTTATTAAGAAGCAGATGAACTTCTACAACTGTAGAGAAAATGGGCTTGCAGGAAAACTAAGAGATAAATACTCTCCTGGGTATGTAGCGATACTTTTACTCCATCACTCCCCACTTCACCATACCAAATGAATGACATCACTGTTGCTCCTGCAGCCATTTTATGTGTTAAAAATGTAATTGATCAGCAAATGTCATTTCTTCTGAACACAGTTTGGACTCTAAGGAACCCTAAAAACTGTAGAGTTGGATTAAGTCTTACCTTTTGGCTTCTTCAGTGGAAGGACAAAGTGACCTTTCTTTTTAAAATATTGTTTCTCAACTGTTCAGCCTAAGTGCTTTGGGCCAAGTTTATAGAGGTTTTGCTGGGGATTTTTATATCTAAAGGCAGTAGTTCTAAACCTGCCATTTAGACTTGCATACAAATACCATTGTGTGTTTATTAGGACTGTGGTCCTGAGATGTGTTTCTTGAGTTTGCAGTAAGATTGTTCCGTCACCATTTTACTAAAGGTTTGCAGAACTGTGGGGATAATATTTTCTATCCTATCCTATGTGCTGCAGCCTGCCTGGAGCAGGGATGGTCTCCTCCAGCAGAGGATGAGATGCAGCGGCTGTGGACGGTCTTCTGCTGTCACCAGCAATAATAGCAGCTGAAATTAATAGCAACAATAACAATAACATATCACTGCTGTGTAGAAAGTGCAGGCAGGATGGGTTTTCTTCTGCTGCTGTTAATATAAAAATATTTAGATAGATTTGTTTTAGAAACATGGATTTAAATTTCTCAGTCCAAACAAAGTTGTTTGGAACTTGTGTGGGAAGAACACGATGTACTGGCCATCTTTAGAAGCAAGCAAACAAGAAGCCTCTTGCTGTGCTGCCACAAGACATATTTATTATTTATTCTCTTTCTTTGTCCAGTTTATTTTTCAACACCAATTAAAAGCTTATTCCTGCCTCCAAGTCCAAAATACCTTGGGCTTCAGCCATCCTGGGTATTCATTGAGTTTTGTCTGCCTCTTTGTTCTGCAAAAAGTACCATCAGCCCAGACTCTTCACTGCAAATATTGAATCAAGACATCATCAGGTTATTCATTTTTTTCCAAATATTTCCTTTTTTTCTGAGAAGGGGAAAAAAGAAGCAACCAGCTATATAAATAGGGAGGTCTTTTTGCCTAATAAAATAAGTCTCTATATATGAAGAAGAAATGAAATGAAGACAGAACATTTTCAATTCTCTGATTCACTATGGTGCTCCAACAATTTTTTGCAAGCATGCTGTCCTGCAATTGCATTTTAGATGCTGGAAATTTGTGACTGGTTTTCTTTTTCCAGCCACTCTTAATTCTGCTTGGCACTGATGGTTTTATCTTCATCTGGGTATCAGTATGCTTGTCTCTAGAAAACATGTATCAAGACCTGCACTAGACATTTCCATAATCCACAAAAAGGTTCATGTCCCTCCATGTCGTAGCTAAAGCTGTCAGTGAGTCAGAAACCGGCAAGTCAACATGGCACTGAGATCCACACAGTCCTTGTCAAGCCATGAAGGTGCCACTGCAGGGACACCACATGGCACCAGGTGCAAAATGGTGTGCCCTGTCTGGGACACCTAGAGAAAAATGCTAAAGAGCCTGAACTGCCTAATTCTGACATACCTCTTCTCCCACAAAGGCAACCTTCAGGGAACAGGCTGAAATGGCTGCAGGGACTTCCCTGCAGAGCTCTGCAGACCTGTTTTCTCACACCCGAGAAGAGCTTGCAACATTTCTTAACATGCTGGGACATGGAGGGGCCCCATCTGGAAACGAGCGAGAATTGAGTTCCGTGGGCATTTTCAGTGCTTATCCTCTTGCAATAACTCGGAGGCTTGGAAGAAACAAGTTCAACTCTCTTCTTTGCAATAAATTTTCTTTGTGACTTTAACAAGCAGGCACTCACTGCCATGGGGTAGCACCTGCATTGGTCCTAGCTCCCCACACTGTTGTACGAGTCCTGCATATTGCAGCCTGTCTGTCCCACTGGCACCTTCCTGCTACACGTCACATTCCCCAGGAAAACCTTCTGACCTCTGCAGCACTTTTGAAGCAAGACAGTGGGTACTTCTGTGTGGCTGTGGATTAGGGGGACAGTCCTATGACCTCAGGGGACTTGACCATGGCAGAAGTCAAGAGAAAAAGGATACAGGATGAAAGAAGGGCCATCAAAAGGTCCATCAAGGTGTCCATCAATGTCATGTCACTTAAGGTGGGCAGTCTTCCCTCCTGACATGACATGACCACCACTAAGCTCTCTTCTAGAACAAATTCTACAACTTTGTCTTAGAGCTCACAAGAATACCGTGGTGATCACTGGAGTCAAGACTGCAAGGTACTTCTCCGCAGAAATAACAGGAACTATTCACATACTTTAATACAGATAGAAAACAATAGAAAAAAAACCCCAACCCAACAAATCTGGATCAAGACTGTCTGATTATCTTCCTAAGGGGCAAAAATCAGCCCACAGACTATATAATGAAGGGTAGAGCTCCACTGCTGGATTGTCAGAGCATTAAATCTTGACACAGTATCCTGCAGAAGCATAACAGCACCCATATTCATTATACAATTACAATTAGTGATTAATACTCATCCAAGGCCCAGCTGCTTCTTCCACTACTGCTATAGGAGTGCACTCTCTGGAGAGAGAGCTCTTTTGATGCCAAGGGGATTTCCCTGTATTAATAAAGCAGAAAGCAAAGATTCATGCTGAGACTGGAACAAGGAACCCTGACAGAGGATTTTCTCTCCATCAACTACAGTATGCACAAAGCTATTTTTTTCTCTGGCTGCAACTGATTGACAATGCTGGCAGAAGGTACCAAATGAACCTGTGCAAGAACAAAAAGGGATCTACCTGTGCCACTGGAAGGGTTTCTGTGCTATCCTAGGGGAGCTGTTCTGGATCTGAGCTGTCAGGTCAGACTCTCTCTCCAGGGGCAAGACTGAAGTTTGCTTTGGCCATTAACCTCAACACTTCCTTGCAGCTGCCCAACTTGCAAGGCCTAAACTACTCCAGCCTATAATCTTGGGTCTGCCCACATCCTTCTGCAAGGGAACACGTCCTCTTCTGTAGGGAAAGCCAAGGCAGGGGTAGGTGATGCAGAGTAAGAGATACGTGGTGCAAATCTCTTTCCTTTGCTGCATTCTTCTTCTAACTTTTAACTTTCAGTTTTGTACCTGAATACTGGAAGACCATCGTTTACATGACATTTCTCTATGGCACTTTAACTTGGGGATAATGGAGTGGAATTGACTTTGAAAAGCGGCACAGGATTTTGAGAATGAAAAATTTACCAACTTGGCTGAGGAAGAGCAAGACAAGAAAAACAAAAGAGAGAGAAGGGGTACATACAGACATGATTGTAAAATTATGATTATATTTGATTTCCTAGCATTTTTAGAAGAAAGGGACATTTAAGGACACTTGGTTTAAATCCTGTTGTCTATGAGAGCGTGCAGAATGGAGAAAGATTTATCATGCATTCTTCAGGCTCTCAGCTTTCTGCCTAGCAGATATCTAGCATGCATCTGTATGTTGCCCTTTCTGCATCTCCTTTACTTTGGAATAATTGAGTATCTATGAGATTGGCAGGAGATCAGTACAGTGAAAAGGGCAAGAGGATATAGAAAATGGGAAATGTAACTCTGCAGTTAGAATTGCTTTGTGAGCCATTACCTTTTGATACCTCCCCTGATTTCAGGACAGATCTTTGTTAATAAGTTCTTCTTAACAAGGGTTGTAGCTAGTTATAGATTTGCAAACTGGCTGCCATGGAAACAAGCTCATTAAGTTCCCCTAGCAAGCCCCTGTCCCCTTTTACGCTGTTGGTGCGGAGGATGCCTGTATATCCTGACTTTTTGTTTTGTTCAGTCAGGTTTGTGGGTCTCTCAGGGTGTCAGGACTGTTTGCCATGGGAGATTACAAAGAACAGTCTTTTCCTTCCTCACTTCTTTCAGTCAACATTTGGGCAGCACAAATGAAGTTCCCAAGAGCCCCCAAACTACTGAGAACACAGGACACCAGGAAAATTGTTAATTGATGTAAAATCTGAGACAACTGCAAGAGACATGAAGACTTTTGAAGGAAAAAGAATAAAGCAAGCAAATACTGTGATTACCCACACTTGACTGCAAAAATCTGTAACATTGTCATTCCTAAGACTGCAAAACTTCATTTGTTTGTGTATTTTCAGCAAGAAGATAATTTTTTCCTCACACAGAGAAGTGATAGGGGAAAGATTATTTATAAATTCTTGTAACCCTTAAAGAAACTTACCCTCAGTCACAATAAGGGTGCTGTCAACACTCGGACTCTCTTTTAGAATCTCTAAATAAATAGGATACCCAGAGGCTCTTGTCACACTCTCTTTAATTTTCTGTTCTGTGAAGCCTGGGGTTGCCTACATCCATCCCCACCACAGTCCTACCACAGGCACATTGACATAAGGCCAACCCAGGAGCACTGATGCCCATCGTGAGACCTCGCTGCATTCAGGAAGAAGAGGAAGGAAGGGTTGTTTTACTGGAAAATCTGACTTCTCTTACAGGTGCATTGGCATAGAAGGGATTTGGCATTGCTATAGCAGCCTCCAGTCTTCCTTTCTGCTGGAAGGAATTACGCAGCCAACATCATCATGCCTGGCAATGTCTCCTGTTAATGGTTTTTAATTTCTGTGACATCCTTGTATGGTGTGGAGCCATATATTCAGGACTGGTTACAGGCCCGAGGAGTGAAGGACATTAAGTCCTTGAAGATTGTAAATCATGCTGACTTGGCTCGAGAGACAGTTAGTTCTGTATAACTGGAAAGACTGAGATAAGAGAAGAATGCTTACATCCTCAACAGAAAGTTAGATTCTCACACTGCAAAGGTCAGTTTCCCACTAGCTAAACGGACCAATGATGAGCTAAAGTTTTGTAATATGCATGAGTTGATTAATGTTGCTATAAATGTAATCGCGAGGCAATGAATAAACGAGCTTGTTATACACCGCAGAAGTGTGTGCCTGCTCCCTCCGTCGCCTCTCGGAGCCTTTTTCCCGACTCGGCCCCCCCGCGATTCCCACTCGGATTACAACAGTATGGCACTAGGCTCACACAGCGACTGTAATCCATAAGCCAGCAAAGACACCAGACACAGGTCAGGAACTCAGTTTGCCACTTGGGAGCTTCTTCACAGATTTTTGTTTGCTACTGTCTTAAGATAAATCTCTTTGAAAGCTTTTCAGTTTCAAAGCAAACTGGATAAAAGGTCAAGAAGAGCTTTGATTCTATTACTCTGTGCATTCAAGTTTGCTTTCCTCACAACCCTGATTAGTCTGTCATTTTCTCTATTTCTCCATATCCTTCTTTCCTTTGAAAAAGCCCTTCTAACGTGTCCCCAGACAAGGTGTTTATATGACTGATCTATGAGCTCTGTATTAGAGATTCACACAATATTTCCAAGCAGGCTGCTGCATTCATACGGAGGACAAGGCTCAGTTCTGAACTTAGCTTAGCTGGTTTAAGTCCAGGGTTTGGTGCACTTCATCATTCCACAGTTTTCTTCTGAACGGAAGCCTTTCTTAAGCTCATGAAGGACTGTCAAGCTTTTGGCATCACTTGCCCTACTGTTCCTGTCATCTTCCCCATACAGGTGAAATCCAGTAATTCTGGTTCATGGAAGTCATAAGGATCCAGATGTTAGATGTTTGTGGGTCAGGGCCTGAACAATGTCTGTTAATATCCTCCACAAAATTTCTGGGAAGTGAAGAGTGTTAAGCTGTGATAAATCTGTAAGTGGTTTGACAAACTAAAATCTCAGTATAACAATTACAAATTATTCTCTGCCCACGTGGCAAAGAAGGATACCAAGGACAGTGATCCACCAGTCCTGAGGTATTAGTTGCCACTGTCAGCATTCTGGACTCCAGTAAATAAATGGGAAGAAATCACCTAAAGGTCCTGCCCAGGACTCCGTTGTGATCTGCTGTTAATGGTCTGACCCCTTAACTCACTCTCCTCCACTGCTTAGGTTTCAGGAACTTTACAGGGACTTATTTGCCTTGCCCACTGCCTCTACCTTCTCTTCCCCAGCTAAAGTGGGGCCACTCGTTCCCATGCAGACACCATGGTAAAAATGAAGGTGCCTGGACTCTCCACCGTTTTGTGTTGGCATCATCCCATGGATTTCAGGAAAGCTTAAATGATTTTTATGGGCCTGAGTATTTTAAATAATTAAAGAATGATATCTACCACCTAAAGATGTTATTTAATACCAAAATCAGCTTTTGCTGGCATTCATTAGTGACTGGAGCAAATAATTTGCATTTAAAGCCAAAAAAGATAATGGAGGAGCAGGTCAGCAATTGGAACATAGAAATAGTAACAAAAAGAGATCATTGATGCAGTTAATGTCATCAGGACAAGTCAAGTATCAGCTGTCTGTGCATGAAGATAATCAGGGTTTATAGTGCAGAATTGAGTCTGTGTGGGATTAGGTTTGGACTATTTCATCAATTATGTAGCCATAGGCTATAATAAAAAAATAATAATACTCGCACTTGCACAGTGCTTTCATCATCAGATCTCATCTAGAAGTACTTCATAAACATTACTTAAGCTACTCGCCCCTGTGAAGTACATATCAGATTATTATTATTATTATTATTATTATTATAATATCAGTTTTTTAAACGAAAAAAGAAGTAAAGTGACTCATCCAAGGTCACCTCCATCATGTTTATGAGGTCTGTCAGCTACCAGTCAACTGAGATGCAGTTTCCAGGCTGAAATAAAGGATGGGGTGGTCTGGGGATGATAAAGTGATACTTCTTGTCTCATATTTGTACTATGATTCCATAATTTTAAGACTGGTGTATCCACATCATGATGTAGATTCATTAATGCCTAATTTGAGCTAAGTCTGCAATAATTTTTTTTTTTTTCATTCACAAAACCTACAGAAACTGAATATCTATGAGGTCTTTACCTTCTTGCTAAATTTATTTTGAAACTGGACAATGTACTCAAACATCATAGAAGGGAGCAAAAATAATCATAATGCAACCACAGGTTTGTTTTCCTATGTCTTTCACTTTTGTGCATATCACCTGAAGACTACTGGACTGTAGAAAGCTTACCTTTTCGGTAAAACATAAGGAGTTTTTTCTTAAGTGGACTTTGAAGGACTAAGGTTATACAGCGAACTGATTGTCGTTTGACAAATCACGAATTCCCTAACTCTCTCTCTGCTTTCAAGACAGCCCATGTCATTACAGGCTTTCCTTAGAGGTTTAAAGGTACTTGCTTTTATACAAGTCAAAACACCTGAGGGACATAGGTTACAAGAGACATCACTGGCACGGGGAATATCAGAGAGCAGCACTGTGTCACAGCGGGATGTCCACTCAGATCCCTGCCAAATCCTAGTTATTTTAAAGCATTTGTTATCAGGAGATCTCAAAGTGACATGAAAAAGGAGTAAGTTTGGCTCTCCTGTCCATGTATGGAGAGTGGGAAAGCCAAGACACAGGGAAATGAGGTGAGCTGCCTTTTACTGCTCACAAGTGGGGTCCCCACACGCCAAGCTGTGCACCATGATATTGTGTATTTTCCTGTAAAGATGAATCTCCTTCACTGCACTCGTGAACTTGCTAGAACCTGTGAATTTCAAAAGACAAATTTGGAGGAGCTCTTGTATTGTAGCAGAATTAAAGTGAATGAAAATGATACGGCATTTGTAAAGCCCATATCCTATCTTATTTATCTGCTCTCTCTGCCATGCCTAAATCCAAGGACAGACTTTCAGCTCCCCATTTTGGGGATACAATGCTCTGTGATGTAAGGCTCTCTCTTTGGGGAGAGTTCCTCTATGGATTGCACCTGCAGGAGATTTGAAAACCCACAGTACCTTTGGGGCTTATGATCTTTCTGCTGTGTCGTTGAAGGAGGGATGGAATCAATATGTTTTCAAAAGAGCAGTAGCTTGCTAAGTGGGTATGGCATACACAGCAGTATTGGATATAGGTAAACTGACACTCTGCATCTCTTTGAGTTGTGTCAGATAAAGCTGCCTGCATTAGGACTCTACACAGTTACTTCTTGTCACTCCGGGAATTTGGAAATTGAAGACAAGGCTTGGTATAAGTGAGAACAAATCTAAATATTTTATGGTTCCTTATGGGTTCTTAAGGATGCTGGACACCTGCTCCACAGCACAAAGTGACCTATTATCTGCAGACAATGATGAAGAACAAAGACACCTTCTCTGACTCCTTCAGGAGAATGGCAAATATGGTTAAACAGGGCAAAAGCAGTGAAATACTGCCTTGACCACTGCGGTCAACCTGGACTTTGGGCCTGGGCTAACTCTAGACCAGGAACACATTCACTTTCCTTATTATCTGGCCTGGTTTAGAGCTCATTTCCCCACGATTCACTATACTGAACTGTGAGACTGTTTTCCCCTTTGCACCTTTCTCTTGCGATGGACTGCAGCAAAGAGAGAGGAAAAAACCCTCAACACCTTACTCTTTGCAGGAAGCAACAACTCCAAGACTCTGTCCATCTCCTCTGGCCACAGACCTATTCACTCTCAGTTTCCAGTCCTGCTGCTGGGGAAAGAATGATTGTCTAATTAGTTTCTCAGTAGCATTAAAACTGGTAGTTCACACAGGAACACAGTAGGAAGGGATAAACAAGCTCCCAGTCACAAACTGATTGATGGGAGACTTTTAGTGGCCCACACTGAAGAGATTTAAGGCCTCATTTAAAGGCCTTTAAATGCCATTTAAAGTTTTCCATCAATGTCCCTGGGGGGTTTGTATTAGCTCTCTGACAAGTGAGATATGGGTAGGGTTTTACAGGAAAAGTTTTCGGTTTTTCCTCTCAAACTGAGAAAGTTCCCGTTTCCTTCTTGGCCATACAAAATATCTATTAGCTGCTTGTTTGTGTGTGCCCAGCCAGCTTCTTTTACTGACCTCTGTGATTGCTGCTCATACCGATGTACCTGATACGAAGCAGAAATTTATTTTTATTTTTTTCTTAAAATTTCATTAACTTATAACTATAATGAGCATGTGCTTAAATTTAAAAACGATTAAATATATTTGTTAAATGTGGTGAGTACCCTTGGATGCCAGAATTAATTATGTGTTTAAAATGTAGCTGTTTGAAATTGAAATAATAATAGATATGAGGCTCTCCTAATAAACCAAAACCCCTTGGGCTTCGAACTCTGCACCTCTGCAATAAAAGACAGAGAATTTCGCTACAAAGTTACACAGCCAAAAACCTATTCAGAAAGAACACTTTAGATTAAATAGAGGAAAAATTTTCTGAATCCCTGGATGGAGTGAAAAATGGTATGCATGCGTGTGTTTTTACCCATGTTTGAAATGCAGCATAGAGTCCAAGGGGGTTTGGTTTAGACCTCTCTGACAGGCACATTACAACTACTCAGTATCCTCTGCCCCTGTCTCTGGCTCCCCACCGTTCTGCAACTGGGTCAATCCATTTCCATGATAAAATATAAAGCACTTGGGATCCACAAGATGAAACAAGCTCTGATATTTTTTTTTTTTTTAATTGTGCACTTACTACACAAAGCCACTTCTATTCATTTTAATCGACAATAGCTAAGACAAAACAGAACATGATAGAATAGCACAAAATTATCTATAAAATAGGAGGAATAGTTATTTAATTTCAGGAAATTCTATCCTCACTTAATGATATCATAAATGCCACCAAAAAACCTCTGGTAAGTATTAAAAAAATATAAAGAAGAAACTGTTTCATAAACAATTTTTTTCTCACTGTTAAGGTATTAGATTCATATAACATAATATGTCATTTAAGGAAATATAACTACTAAAATATATTTGGCAAGATGAATCTTCTTGCTTTTTTCCCCTTATAATCCTTCACATTTTATCCTGGAAAGCAGAAATTTGACTTGTTTCATTTTCTATGTAATTCTAAACAATTCACGTGGGATTCAACCAACATGGTTCCTGCAAGGAAATATTCTGCTTAGGAAATGCCTCTGGCACAATTACTTGCAATAGGAAAGGGGATGAAAAGGAACCTGTGTGGTGGCAAAAGAAATGTTTTGGAGCCTTCTGTGCCTGTGGAAGTGGGCTGCGTTTCGTGGACTGAAAGTGGAGCTTCTGGGTGTGGTTTGTTCAAACCAGGCAGTTTGCTTCAAAACCACTCTGCTACTCCAGGGAAGAGCAGTAATAGATGAAGCTATGGTGGATCACCTAAAAATGAGGAGAGAGAACTGCTTCTGGATACAGCACCTTAAATCTCCCTAAGCTATAAGGATAGGACACTGACATGCAGGTAAATGTCCTTTTGGTGTTAAAGAGCTTCTTCCAATCAGGTACCTTTACCTCAACTCCCAACCTGTTGTACTTCCCTTCTTTATCCCACTTTGATAAAAATCTCAGGTGAACTTTCCCAAGGGGTTTAAATAAAACAATGACAGGAGCTGCTGAATAGCTGTGGGATGTAGAAGCCAGCACTTGTCAGAAATTCCAGATGGGGCTGAAAGCATCTTGGTGAAGGTATTCTTTCTCATCATGTGTTTGCACAGTGCCTGATGTACAGAGGACAGCCCCCCACAAACCTTGTATGAAAAGTTTTTAAAGTACAGTTGAAGAAAATTGCTGCAAAAAATAGAAAAAATAAAACAATATCATAGAATATTCAAAAATAGCTTTTTTACAATCTAGTACTTCAAATTCAGCACTATTTTTCTGTCCCAAATCTACCTACTTGCTTGTTTTGTAAAAAAAGCTGATATTTTCAGCTGCAGAGGAATGAATTCCAAGGAGTTTCAATTCTACAGTTTACTATAAATTAAAACAGCATAAGAATCTTTTGCAAGGAATAGAGTCTGTCTGTAGGTTGTTGTTATTCTACAGTCTTCCTTAGACAGACAAGCTGTCAGTTGTTAAACAGTGACCTGATATTTTGCTCTCACTTTTGCTGCAAAACTGGAATTCACCGTGATATTTTATCAGGAAGTAATCATAATAATAAATAGTAATAATAATAGCAACACGAACAACATGCCTCGCAATTCATGCCGTTATTGTTATTAATTCTTGCTGTCTTTTTGAAAAGCATTTTAGCAAAAGAAATTGAGGTATTTTCAATTTTTCCTGCAGAAATTAGCCCATTCCTAAAGTGTTTATCTTTCATAAAGCACATGCATAAACAATTCCCAGTGATTGCATGAGTTAGTGTATGAATATGTACATGTGCTTGCATGCACAGCTAAATACATGTATCAGACCTCTGTACAAGAAATTGTTGTTTCTGGACAGTTATGATTATTAAAAAGAAATAATTAAGGATCCCTTGAAAGAGTTTTCACATCTCATTATGGTGGGAGAGCTGTCTCTAAATACTAAATCCGAAACAGTCCTTCAGTGTTATAAAAAACCCCAGGTAATTTGAAAAGAAAGATGGCTGGTAATTCTTACTACTAGAAGTTCTTACTACTGAGTTATTTCTTCCAGTCTCACTAATTGCTATGAAAGAAAGACACACAGGCACAGTATATTCTTATTTATAGATATGAAATGCATTCATGTTAAGACAAAACTAATCTGAATTTCCTTAAGCATATCTTATTATCTAGGTCTCAGGTAAAACGGAAGTGAAATTCACAGATTCTGAACCTGTTCTCATGAGCTTAAACCTAAGGTGATACCTTCAGCTTTTATGTAGTTGTTGCAAAAAACCTCAAAGCAGCTCTCTCCTCTCTATCAAAAAAAGCTGTTATCTTTGGAATTAATCTCACTGCCTGTATAGAATTAATCCTATCTAGTTTCAGTAAGCCTTTGTATATGTATTTATATGATCATACCTGCTTTTTTTGGGCATCAGTGGATTGCCTGTGGAATTAACTCCCTGGCAGAATTTACAGCTGTGTATAATGTAAAACTGTTTACTAAGCTACAGTGTGATATTCATTTACTGGAGGCTCAAACAGAGTGATGCCATGTTACAGAAATGCAACGCTGCTATGCTAGAAAAACAACATTGATCTTACCCATACTGTGCATTCTGCTTCCAAATCTTGCAAGCGCCCAAATAAGTTAGTAAGTGAAAATGGTGGCTTTAAGGTATTATGGAAAATGAAATTGAAAAAAAAACCCAAACCAAAACAAAACCTCTCTCAGATGAAATAGGATAACATTTTTATGACATTCGTTGGTATATTCTTGAGCCAGAATATACTCAAGCATATTGGGTTGCTTGCCCAGAATCTAGCTGTTAACAAACACATTTGGGAGATAATGACTACAAATCTACCATTGTGCATATGCTGTGTGATCGTCTCATACCTTTTGGGAGAAAAGTTATTAGAGGAATTACACTGACTGTGGGCACTCAATTTTAGTAGGTCTTGTCATGCACAGTGTTTGCCATTTATGTCCACAAGAGCGAAGAGAGATAGCTCCAGAGGGTAAATAGTGCAGCCAAAAATATATATACATATAAACAGGAAAAATAAATCAACCACTGAATTGTACATGAGCTCAGTGCTTTGCTGAGCATCATATGATGGTAAAAACCAAACCAAATGAAAAGACACACAGACAAAAGTATCCTCCTTTATTAGGAAAGTGAACGCTATGGTTTTATTGGTCTTACTTCTAATTCCCTGTTGTGATTCATTATCTCTGGTGGAAGACAGGGACTCCAGTAGCTTTGCTAAGCATGTGTCATTTAGACAGTCCTGTGTATTATATAGGAGAGAACCAAAGTCAGACAGAGCTATTTTAATCTTGTGGGGTCGTCTATGTTTAGACAAGTTTTCTTTGTGCTTTGTGGCCTCTTTGTGATGTGTCACATAACCTCTCATTTTGAAATAACTTTTCATGGGTTTTTATTTAACAGAATCATTTTATTGTTGACATTGTCACAAAGGAGGACCCATCCAGCAAAGCTTCATTCATAGTAGTTGGGAAAAAAAAAAAGAAAGAAAAGTATTGAGCTCTGAAAAAGGCTTCTCCAGTCCCCAGATTAAAGTCATTTTCAAAAGAGATAAGTGGCCTTATCCCCACTAAGTCCAGGTAAAGTCCCATTGAAAACAGAGGTCTGAGCATTTATGAGATGGGCAACCATATAAAAAAATACAATCAAATATTGATAAAAGTGAAAGACATCTCATAGGGAGATGACAAGCACATAACTATTGTGCACAGATATTAAGGAAGTAGCCGTAGTTTGGCATTTACTAGAATAACTGTCATCGGAAAAATGAAAAAAATAGATAAATAAAAGAAATAGGAACAAAATGCTACAAAACTGAGGTGTGTCAGAAAAAGTTGAAACAGTAGTTATGGCACAAGAAGAGACAGAACTTAACCGAGTCAGAGAGTTGCAAAGAGCTTTACCAGACAGCAGGAACTGTGAAAGAATAGTTTCCCGTGTCATTAACTGTGATTTCTGTGTGCTGGATCACAGTGGGACAAGAAGGAAGAGGAGAGCATCACATCAGAGGCCATGAATCTGACAAGGTGATTGTGAATCCTGGGTTGTAGCAGCAGTGCAAGTCTGGTTGATGGTCTGCCCTGGCTGGTCCAAACTAGGGCCAGCTGCTGATATGGAGTAAGTCCACAGCCTGGGAATTGGGGCGGTGCTGCCTGAGTGGACTGGAAGAGATGCAAGTTGCTGGGCTTGTGCATATTTCATTATTCACCCCCAGACCTGAGAGCATCACAGGGCTATAGCAAAAAGCTCTGGGGTTGGGTCCATGCACTGCCTGGGCCACCAAGGGCCAAAATATTTCCTTTTTGCTGAACTACAACCCACGTGCCACACAGTCAATAATGTCCACTGGGAGAGATCTGAAACAGGAGGCTGGAGCACATCACCAGTCAGGACTTGGTTGCTACTTGGTGGTGTACTCGGAAAAGTAATTACTGCAACATTTAATTCTACTTGAAGTCAAGGTCATGCAGGTGAGGACTTAAAACTGTCTGGGTGCTAAAGCTTTTAGAGTCAGACTTTACATAAGTGTCTGTATTTCTGACCTTTGAGCAAGTTTTTTTTTCCTTGTCCCTTTCCTCTAACAGAAATATGCAGAATGTACCTCTCACTCAAAGTATTTTTTTTTTCTTTTTAAAAATGCATCATCTACATCACTCTTTTCTGGTTCTGGAGCATGCTTCTACTGAAATCTCTTCAGGAATTAGATATACCAGGACAGAATCATCTGCTGATGATAAAGCATGATGTCTTTAGAACAAAAATTGCACCTTACATGTACCTCCCTAGTCTGTTGTAAAGTCTTGAACTACAACAGATTGGAAACTTTTGTGACGCTATACAGCTTCAATGAAAGATAGTGCTTTTAGTATAATTAAATAAACATCCCAAATGTATAAATCTGGTCTGCAAAACCTGACCTGAAATCTCATCAATCTGCTTGAAGCTGCCTGGCATTTCTGGTTTTGATCCTAGCTGGAAATACAAAGAGAATTGATTTTATCATTGTGAGAGGACTATAAGACTGTGAGTGTACATTTACAAATAAGTGTACATATATATGCATGCATATAAGAAATTAGGATTTTTTTTTTTAAAAAAAAAAGGTCAGTTACACATTGCACTAGCAGTGCATAAAAGTTTTAGGAAAGAGTCCAAGTTTATCCAAAGAAATTCAGTAGTGCTACATTCAAACCCATTTTAAACTTGAACTTTTCTGCTCTTCACCATGGAGACATGCATGGGTAATAGTCTCTCAGGTAATCAAATTCAAACGATTGTATTAAATTAACCAAAAATTAATAACCAGAAGGCCCCAGAAGTGAATTAAAAGGAGCAATGTGTTAAGAACACTGAAATGAGGGGGAGCCTGAGCAGAATTAAGGAATAAAGAGAAGATAAGTAAAAGAAATAACAATTTGGTGCTTTTTATGCAAAGCTCACAGCACTCCCTATCTTGTGGTTTAAGGCTGAAATCAATTTATCTATATTTGGACATGGCTCGCAGTGCCGAGGGGAGCCTGGAGCACAGGGAATCTATAAACACTTGCACAATAATTAAAGCCAGCCTTGCCAGCACAGCCCAGCAGCCCTGGTTCAGCATGCATTCTGTCCATCAGCAAGCCCTGGGAAAGACTCGAGTCATTAGAGAGAGCAAACTGTGTGACGTGTGAGTCTGCTTTGTGCAGAGCTGCATCTTTTTCCTTCTGGATTGCAAAGTGTCCCAAGCAAAATTGGTGTGCTGCCGCAGAAACTTGGAGGTCACACCCAAGTGCCTGGCAGTGGCCAAAGAATGACTTGTGAATGAGAAAATAAAGAAGTTTTATACTTAAATCCATGCATTTTAAAAGCAGGATTGCTGCCATGAACTGGATAACCAAGAAGTTTGAAATTGAAAAACTATGTGGATTTCTGTCTACATGATTTAAAGGTCTGGCTAAGCATCACTAAGGCTCATTGAAAGCCAAAAAGCCATTAATTGAGTTTCTGGTGGGATATATTCCCTGCTTCCCAGCAGGACTAGGGAAGTGGTAATTCCCCTGTTCTCGGCACTGGTGAGGCCACACCTCAGTTTTGGGTCTCTCACTACAAGAAGGACATGGAGGTGCTGAGCGTTTCCAGAGAAGGGTGACAGAGCCAGTGAAGGGCCTGGAGAACAAAATCTGTGAGGAGAGGCTGAGAGAGCTGGGGGAGTTTAGCCTGGAGAAAAGGAGACTCAGGGGACACCTTATCACTTTCTACAACCACCTGAAAGGAGGGTTTAGTGAGGTGGGGGTGGGTCTCTTCTCCCAAGTATCAGGAGACAGGACAAGTAAGGACTGGGAAAACCTCCAACAGGACATTTTTCCCATGCTAGAAACAACATTTATGATGACAAAGTTAGCTGAGATAAAACCCTCATTCAGGGAAGCATCTAGTGACAAGCCCTTGTCCTATTGACAGCAGCAGGGCCTAAGATAATGTTGAAAATTAAATATATGTTTAAATGTTGAATAAAAGAGATGCTTAAATATTGAAAAAAAGATGCATTCCAGGATTATGGACTTTGATGATTGAGTGGATACTTGTTTAAGTAGCATAAGGACAACAACTTTCTTGGCCCAGTTACATGATAGAAAAGTCTTACTATTTATGCCATGGAAATTTAACTGCCCATAGTAAAACACCAGAATTCAAGCAGGTAATGAGTTGAATTCCACTCTCCCAAGGGAAAAAAAAAAGTTATCAAACCACATCTTTCTACTTTTAAGGGACATAAGTTATTACGTTTTCAAACAGCATTTGACTGTTACTCTCTTACAAGTTACAACAACACAGATCACCCTTATGACTGAGTACATGCACTAAATATGGATGTGTCAAGACAGCAGTTCTTCAGGAACTTAGTAATTTCTTTTGGCACCCAGAGCATAAATATACATCTCTTTATGGGAGGTAATAATTTGTCTCAGACTAAGTTTCAAATTTTTCTCTGATGAAAAACCTCTTTCCTACTGTTTTTGCTTTTGAAAACTAGATCCCTGTTTCCAGAAAGATAATTTGAAATTTTCAGCAGACAAAATTCTGATTAGTATATTAATTTAAAAGCTCCATCATTGCTTTTCTTGTACTGGAGGAGATATCCATGATGCATTCTGTCACATTTAAGGGGTTTTTTAATTGCTTTTTATCCTATTATTATTAATATTGTTGTTTATTCTATTCTATTATTATATTGTTGCTTATTTTGTATTGTTTGGGTTTTTTTAGCAATTGATTTGAAAAATCCTAACATGTAGTTTATTTAAAAGCATCTTTACAAGTTTTGAATGCATTTTGCAGGAAAATTCCCAAATATCTTCTCACATGGTAAAGTGGGGAGTATTTGACACATTCATCACAGAAACACTGCTAAAAAGTGCTTAGTCTCTCTAACTTCAAGTACTTTTCTCTTAATACACAGGTATGGAACCATATATTCAAGGGGATTAGGATTTTAAAATTATTATTATCAGAATATTTCCAGTAAATTTAAAATTTCACATATTACTGCTATTAAAAAATAAGAGCCAGAAAAGAAGATCAAAATGTTTCAAGAAAACCAGCTGTCTCCAGTACCATTCAAATGGTGATTCAAATATGGAATAGAGCTGTTAACCCCAGTGAGAATATCTATCCCACTGGGCTGTTAAATATATTTTCTGGAAATATCTGTACTTATTTCATGCTTGGAAAGATACATAAAATCTCATAAAAGTGCTATGAGGGGATAAATAACCAAAAAGGTGTTGTGACAGGAAGTCTGTAGATAAATGATTAACCAAGCAAGATATTTGCTTGTGTAGCAAGGGGAAGAATGGGAAGGCTTTTTTGTTCAAGGGGTGTTTTGAGAAAGCAAGGGTGGAAAAGGAGCTTATGGAGAGGAAAAAATCACTGACAGGCAAAAAAGGGAAAGGAGAGGAACAAGGAGTGGTCTTCCCAGTACTGCTCCTCTGAAGAGCACTTTGGGAAACATCACTCTTGTCCACAGCTAATTCCAGATGTTCAAAACAGAGCGAGAAAGAAAAAGCAAGCTAGCTAGGCAGAAACTAAGCTCTGGTGGTCTTTTACACTAGCTTTCTTTAGCACAAAGATGCTTCATGATTCAGTTATGTAAATGAGCTTTCTGTAGAAAGGATGTATAATATGATCATTTTGGAACTGTAAGCATCCAACTTACTTCCATTACGGAAAATCACTGCCTGGTGCTGCCAGTCCCTCCTCCGCTTGCCATGATCATCACAGATGTGGATGATCTATTCAGTACCACTTCAGAAATAGGACAGTTGGAAAAGTTATAGGTTGTTTTCCTTATTAGCAAAACCCACACCACTTTCCTTTCAATCCGAGAGGCACATCTGTCACTGTCCTCAGGGGGAAGCAGGGCTGGACATTGTTTGACAATGATATATCAAAAACAGAATCACAGAGTCCACCAGACGCTTTTTTTTCAAACACCAATTTTAGACTGGATTTTTAATCCCAAACCTCTAGGGTGAAATGGGACCTGGAGAGAGGACGGAGTCCATTTCTTAGCAGTCTGCTTCAGCACCAAAAGTTACTGCTGTGGCAATAGGAAAGGTTTTTATTATACTCTAGTAGCTGAGGGTATCCACAGTCAAGGAACATTACCTTAGCCCTTGTGAAGCTCATATAGCTCATTTGATCTATAAAGAGCTTTACAAACATTACTCACCCTAATCAGAAGTTGGCAATGAACTACAATCACTTCTGCACTACCTACAAGAATCTCTGATGCTGCAAGTTTAGTGATAATATCCATATCTCCTCTGTAAATCTGTGTTAAAACTGAGACAAGGATCAGAGACCTGATATGACACCTGAAGTTGCACCAAGCTAGTGACAGATCACTTACCTCTAATTTCTACTGCATTTAAAACGGGGTTAGAAAACTTTGAAACTCAGATTTCAAACACATCTTCCTATTTCTAGAAGACCCTATAATCAAGGTAACCTTGATAGTTGGATCGTTTACTCCAGGCATGATTTGGTCAAAGACGTGAAGCTGCTTCAATATATTTAATAGAAATGAACAATTAACAACTTAAATTAAATTTAATAGTACTAGGAAAAAAAAGCCCCTCTATAGAACTCATAGATTATATCCTGGGGGTACACAAGACTGATTTTTAGGAGAGGATTTGATTATGCCATCTTCGCTTTATTTGTCCCCCGCCTCTCTGGGTAATGGTGCAACTGCTCTCTAACAATTAAACATCTTAAAAACCTTTTATACCTGTGGCAAAGTGATTTCTTCCTTTGGGGTTTTAGGCGCTTTCTATAGTGGAATAATGAAATATATCTGAAGTATATGTGGGACGTTTGAGGTAGCCTTGATCCAGATAATTCAGATAAGACCATGAGGATGCAGCTGACATCCGAAACAATAAAGCTCCATGCACTAAACATGGGTCCAGCTCTGTGGGAATACTTTAAAATTCTATGAGATTCAAGATCAGTAACTCCTAATTATTTGATACATATCTATCTCATGATGGACCTTTATGACACAGAGCAGGTAGCTCACTGAAATTCAGAATGCTGTCACAGGGCTGTAAGGTACAAAGAGAGGTTTAGCCAATTGAAGAGCACAGTAGGCTCAAAAGTCATACTGCCCATTCATTCGCACACCCTGGGACAGTGGGTATTTTATTATTTCTCTGCACCAGAAGATTGCCATATATTGATTGCATATTTTTTGCATGTCCTGTCTCTCCCTTTGTCAAACAAAATCCTGTGGGTGAATGTTCATGTACATTGCAAAGATACATACACCTTTAATCAGATTCCTGGACTACCAATGGGGGAAGCTTTCTCAAAGTTACTCTTTGAAATAAATATTCAGTCTCTTTATCATTTCTGTGGTCAGAACAAGTTTGTGGATCTGAGCTCTGCTTTCAGAAGGTAGGAAGGAATAAGAAGTGGCATCCCTTCATTCCTTCCTTGAAGAATTTAGTACATCCATGATATTTTCCTACAGCACATCAGTCTCTGTTTTTATTCTGACTTGTCTTTTCCTCCTTTTCTACTTTATATTGATCACATCATTAAGCCCTCAGATCTTCCACAACAAGGAGTATATTCCACTAAAGGCAATAGTAGAACATCTGCTTACTTTAATAGTGCAGATTCTCTCCTTAAACACCAGACCCTCACTGCCTTTTCTAAACGATTGCGTAATTTCCTTTTATTTATTTGCTATGCTGTGGGACATGGCTGCCATCATGTTACGTGCTGGGTATTTTACACTGGGAGTGACTGCTGGGATTCAGTGCCAGAAAAGATGTGGCAATGAGAATCTAAATATACAGTACAGAGTAATTGTTCCCAAGGTGACTGTAAATCTGGGCCAGAGAACATAGTTTTGAAAGGTGCTACACACATTTATGGAATAGTAGCTGTAAATTATCATAGTCTCTTTCACTTCAGAAAAGCTGTGACAATTCATACCAGCTCTAAGAGTATCCTTGAATCCATGAAGAAAATTTAATACTCATACTTCAATACATTTCATGAAACAGGAGAGTTAGCACATTTACATAGAAGTGCAATTCAGAAACCCATGTTAAAAGATAAATGTCTAATGTCTTTAAAAAGGCATGATTGTATATATTTGAATATAAATCTTCCCTGTAGGATCTCATGAGCAAATACAATATACGAGGCATTTAAATCTGCTGTTTAAAATTTCATGGATGGGGAAACCAGAACAGTACACATCCTGACTTTTCTCAGGTGAAAAAATAGAAACTTTTAAAACCTGGTGCAGGTTTTGTTTGATCTGGCATTCTCTGCTTCAATCTACTTGATTCCGTCAGCTTTAATAAACATTGCTCAGTTCTTAGCAGCAGTGTAGAGAAATTGGCAGATTAGCCTTGAATTGATATGGTAAACCAAATAAATCTGCCAGACTTTTTTCTTCTTCCCTTTTGCTGCTGAATGCCCAGCTCAAGGCCTGAGGCAGGCACACACATACAGTGCAGACCGTGGTGTGCTGCACAATGCAGGGCTGTGAACCATGAAAAAGTTGATTGGAGTGGAAGCTCTGATAATCACGCTTTCATCTAAACATCCTAGCAGGGCTTGAGAGGAAGGAGGGCTGTGTGCAGGAGGTCAAGAGTGGTTAATATTAGGACAGGCTAAATGACACCTCTTAAACAACTGCTGTTGTGCTTCAGAGAGTGATGGTCCAGATGTGTCAGTGGTGGCAGACACACAAAGCATATACTGGAAATCAGGATTTTGGTACTGTAGCAAGGGAAGGCAGATGAACAGCCAACAGAGCCAGACTTTGAAAGCCATACTCATCCTCAAAACTCTGCTTTGGTTTTTCAGGAAAACCATCTAGTAGGAATTATAAGATAAATGCTCAATTCATTTAAGTCAACGAAATTTGTAGTCTGCAAAAATGGAAATGTCACGCTTATGACTTGAACGAAAGACCGAAACTGGCTGAATCCTGGATCAAGTTTACACGACATTTAGCCTGAGAGTTTTCTGATCATTACAAGCTTTGTTTCAATTTTCTTCAGATTTCCACAAGACAGTTTATCCTGATTACATCCACTTAAGACAGAATATGTTAAAATACAGCATATTTTGAGTTATCTATGGATAAAAACACTATTTGAATATGTGATTACCAACTGGATGGGTTTTATTTGCTTGTTAACCCCAAAGCAACAAATATGTTTCAATAAATACAGAAGGAAAAGGACTGAAAACAATCAGCACCTTTTGTTGGACAAGAACAAAGGAAATGTCAGGCCAAAGAATTAGTCTTTTCCAGAAATTTATAAGCATCTGAAAAGAAGAGCTTATAATGAATGTGCTTCTTCAACCAGAACAAGCACACTGTGACTGCAAAGCTATCATAATTCAACACAGTGTACCAGTGGGAAATAAACACACATCAAGAAATCTTATTATTTCTATGAGCGTGCTTCAACGTGAGCAATTCTAATGAGTACAGCAGCAACTGCCCCCCTACAGTTACCCTGTAAGTGTTCTTCTCACACAGAGTGAAGTGGAACCCAAGCTTTGCCAAACTTCTTTGGGTCCAGAAGGCATTTAAGGGAGAGACTCCCCTGAAATTTCCTCTCTTAGGTTACAAAAATAATACAAGTCACTTCTGCCACACCCTTTTATCCACTCCAGTAAGAATATACATGGAGCTACAGTAGTAACAATGCTTTTGTTTCTCTGCCACACGTTTTGGCTTTTGGGTAACCCGCATTGCTTTCTTCTGCTCTTTTTTCCCTTGAATGCTGCCAGTAACTTTAGTTTCCCATTCAGCAGTGTAAATCCCATCTAATTTGGATAAAATCAGTAGTTAGGATTACTGCTTTTGGCCCTAAGATAGCCAAACTTTTCTTTCTGGGCCAGTCAAATGCTTTAAACAGTTCCATGCCATTTCTTATGTGATGGAAAAAATTTAAAAATCCTGAGGGCACACAGTTATTTCTAGGGATCCTTTGGCTGCATCTTTCAGACAAGAACTTTCACAAAACGTCGAACTCATAAAATTATACCTAGATGCAACCTATAATTTCATTTTGTTTCATAGGATATATTTAGCTCACTTCAAAAGTATTAGGAACAGATTGTCAGTTGCAGTAAATAATTATAGTTCAGTTACAGCCAAAGAAGTTTTTCGGATTTATGTTCCAAAAGATCTGACCTACAGAAGAGTACAGTGGTTATCTCTCTAATCTAAGAAGAAAACTCTTCTCATACCTCATGTACTTTAGGTCTTCTAAAGAGTTTTATTTCCACATAGTGGTTATCCTTCTTCCCTGACACTGATGATTTTATTCATGAAGTATTCTCATATTAATACCTTTCTTGATTTAATTAAATTTTATGGATATTTTCTTTCAACTTCTATGCTTTTCTATTATGAAAACTATCAAATGCTTTAATGTTCTGTAATTTAGAATGGCTACATGTTGCTCTGCAGGTCAAAATTCAAGGAGTGCGTGGTAAAATTAAAAATTGTCCCAAAGTTGTTCAAAAGCGATCTCTATTATTTAGGAGATAGACAATAAAACCTTTGACATTCTGAATACGCAGGAGATTCCTACTTAAAAGTAACCCATAAAACCAATGGATTTTAGGAGGATCAGAGTTCAGGATCCTTCACAATCTCCTCTGCTATTTGCTTCCCCAAACAAGCCTGTCTTTCAAACTGAGCCCTGAGACAATCCCTACTTGCCTTTATGTTTTGATGCCTGCACCAGAGAATGCAAGTGTGCTGTCACAAATACCAAAATCAAGACCTTATTTTCTCATAAAGGAGGGTCAAGATCATCTTATTTCAGTTTTGAAATTTTAACATCTTTTGGACAGGTGCCCTGAAATAAAACCAATAGAAAATTAAGCCACCTGGCTTATACTCAGCACCTGCAGTTGAGACAAGTTGTCATTGGCTCTCAAATACCTGCCACCACTTCAGCTGTGAAGGAGTGTGGGGGACAGGACAGTCTGGAGAGTGCAGCTGTGATTATGGAGGATATCACTGCTCTCAAATCACAAACACAGAAAGACAAATGAGACCAGTATGTCTGCGAAACTCTTGGTTCAGCCTGAAAACTCCTCTGCTTCAGAGGGATTTTGATCTAGTTTTGAATTGGGTTTCAGTCTGGTCAGAATTGAGCTAAGCAAAGTGAAGGACTTGAGAGACTGTGTAACCCACACAGTTCCAGGTAATAAAAAAAGAAAAAAATGGATGGATTAGTGCACTTCACACACTGTGCAAATATTCCCACAAGCTTTCTAAAGTAATGAATTTGATGCTTGAATAGGCCAGTGGCTCTGAAGGCAAATCATTGTTTGGTTTATCTTCCACTCTTTTTAAAACTTGTCTTGGGATCTTTAATTTCCATGTAGGCAACCAAACAGATCCTTAATTTAATATGTCCTCTGAACAACTTTCCTTCTTATGGTGCAGCAGCTACCCCTACCACCCCCAGCACTGCACTGCACTGTCAGCACCAGGCACAAGCACTTTCATCTGAATCTGGGATGGTATCAGCCAAGAGCAAAAGTGATAGCACCACAAATCACACAGTGTACTGACCTAGTGCTATTCTGGTTTCGTCTCTGTTAGCACTAACAGCAGCTCCTGCTCTTTGTAAATTTTCAGTTCAAAAAGAATTGTAGATTAAAACCTTTTGTTCTCAAATTGTTGGTAGTGACAGCTCAGAAGAGCTTAATAATCACTGTTTGGGAGCTAGTGGCTTTAAGCTCTTCCTCAATATTCAAACACAAACTTCTGATTCATCTTCCATCTAGCCATTCCCGTATCAACTTTATCACACCCCTACTAATACTTTTAAGGGGTATTAAATAATAAGATGTATTCCATCTTATTCGAATTTCTTGCATAAAAGAGGCAATTTCTAATCCTAGTAATGGGAAAGAAAGGGGTTCTGATTTGACCAGGAGAGCTGAAAATGCATTGGTACTGTATCCCTGCATACTCTCTCAGAGAATCAAGATATTGTGTCACATTCCACTTTGAAAGAGGTCTAGAGTAATCTTCTTAAATACATGGTTCAGGGGATCCGCGAGAAATTGCAAAGTTTCTCAATTTCCGGAGCTTTGTCCCAGAAGAAGCACACTAGGGATTTGGAGCAATTTCTCAGAGGTAATTAAGCATCTAAATATCCTTTACTCACATATTGCTGCAAAAATTTCTGCCCTTTTACAGTGTTGTTTAGCTCTGCAACCTCACCAAACAGAGCTGGCCAGTGGCACACAGAGAGTCTCTGGCACTTGGCAACACCCAGATTTACCAGCATTTTCCTGTTGCTTCACATAAGGGGTCTTACCAGTGGTCACCATTTGTCTGCCTCATTCAAATTGGTTTTGTACACAAAAGTCATCAAGGACCCTGTGACGATTAGGGGGTGTTGGTCATCAATGAAAGTATAAGATTCATGCTAAAACAGCAAAGGTAAAACAAGTGCTGTTGTTACTCCTTCTCACAGATTTCTCTCCACTTTCTTTCTAAAGCCATCTTGCCTTTTTTTTTTTTTTGGTCCCAGAAGGTGGCTTTTCCATTTGTGCTAGATATCTCCTAGTACTGCATGGTTCTTATGACTTTATCACAAGGTTTTCCTGAGGTTACATCCTAACTTCATTCGGTATGCATCACCCAGAGGTCAAGATAGCTGTACACGATAAGATGGCAAAAGAAAAGGATTTCTTGAAAAACACTGAGTACCTTTGATGGCAGTTAAGAAGTAAAATAAGCACAATGACAGGTGTAGGGATAACAGTAATGTCAGAAAGAAATTAAAGAGCCAATCTTGACTAAAGATGAATTTGTGTGACTGACAGGTGGATTTATTTATTTATTTATTTGTTCATTCCCTTTCAAACTTGCTCTTGGAATTAAAGAGTGACAATAAACACAGAGCCCTTGTGGTGCCAGAGACCAGAATCACACTTTAAACCAATTAACTCTAGATGTGAAAAGTAATATACATATCAAAAGAAAATGTTGAAAAATTAGAATATTACTCCCCCTTTTCCTCTTGGAGGGCAATTGTGCCTCTGCTGAAACAAGACTGTGAACGTTCCTTAAGTGGAATTTTCCCTTTCCTCCAACCTTATCAATTATACATTTTGGAAAAGTGCAAAGGGCCCATTATGCAGAGCAGGCAGATTCAGAGGATTCCCAGTTGTCCTTCCAAGACCTGCTAATTGTTGAAAGCATCCAAGTTAGCTACCAGGAGATGAAACTGAAATTCTTTCAGAATTTATCCATTACACTTTGTCACTTCAATCAATTAGAATAGCAATGCTATTCAGACTCTGAGC
This sequence comes from Falcunculus frontatus, assembly GCA_013398115.1. Classification (NCBI taxonomy): domain Eukaryota; kingdom Metazoa; phylum Chordata; class Aves; order Passeriformes; genus Falcunculus; species Falcunculus frontatus. The sequence goes on from VZRV01004673.1 coordinate 718,409, forward strand.
ATTCCAACACTTATATTTTCATGTTCTGTGCCTGAAAATGAATGCAGTGAATGAACTGATGCCTTACAAGCACCCAAAGAAGGAATATCTCTGGTGGCTTGTAACATCTATTGTTTTTTACATGTTTTCTTGCAGTACTTGCCCTTTTTGCAGCACTATTAACTGGCATTAAGGTCGAGTTCTTCTCCATATCCCAGGTTAATGAAGTATCATATTCCAATCACTCATTCCTCGCTCTGTGTTTTGACAGACAATTACTCCTAAGCTCAGGTGGTTGTATTTGTCTCTCATGAATCACAGTTTTTCTCCAATTAGGCAAAAATATCCTGAATTTTGCCCTGCCCTCTCTGTGCTCACAGGTCTCCCTATTTTGCTGTCCTCCTCCAATTCATATGCTCTATGCCATCACTCTGCATGTGAACAAAGACAGGGATCAGTATCAGGTTCAAGAGAGATTTCTGCAGAAACTCACTTGGTAATTGCTCTGCAAGTATAGTTGCACATGAACTTTCAAACTTGCCTGCACTCTAGACTCTGCCTGAAAGGTACCTCCTCCTGCTCCTTCAAACAAAACCCTGTACCTCGTCATATAAAGTTATGGCTCGTTTTCTCCTCACCGCTCACTCCCAACAGATACCTGTGGGCCATCAGCCTTGTTTCTTACAAGTTAAATGCTTGTGAATCCAAGGGCACATAGATCCTAATGACTTCTCCAAGGTCACAGAGAGAGTCAACGTCACCACTGGGGAGAAATTTAGGAAAGCACAGATATTATTCTTCTCTCAGATGACAGCTCTCTCAGTTCCTTGATTAAAGTGAGAGTTTTCAGGAGTTATGTAAGGATTGAAGACTGCTTGTTAGGTGGTGCTAGGCTGAACACAGAGCGCATAATGAGCAAAGAGAGAAGAACAAATTTACTGAGCTTGAGCATTCATCCCAGTGCTGAAGGATTGAACTCCAAATTTTGGGGGCTTTTTTTAATATATCCCAAATGAATCAAAGCAAAAACTAACTACACCTGGAAGCAGGGTTTTGTCTTGAAGGATCAAGGTGTAGAAGCAACTGGAAAAGACTAGTACAAGTCAAAAGAAAATCCAGAGAGACCTTTCACAGAAAACTCTTTGAGGTCAGGAATGAAGTAAAAATTCTGAAGGTCAAGAACAAATGACATAAAAGCATCAGAACATATTGATCAAAAAAAAGGCGGAGATCAAAATGAAACAGCACAACCCCCTGGAGGGAGTATTAGTGACAATTGATGTCTAGACACCTTGAGAACTATTCCAGTGGCCACAGGCCTCTTGTGCCACCATGGACATGGCATGCTGTTGGAGACATGTCCACATGACGCACAGACATGGCAAAACCTGTGTGAGATTTGCTTTCTAGAGTGGTATCTGGAGCCCAGAGGTCCTGCTTAGGCACTGAGATCTCCTCTGCTTCAGTTGTTGTAGCCTGAATTGTTCTGATTAATGCTGGAAAACATGAGGCTGTTTGCCCAAATCTTGCGAATAAGCAAAACTTGGTAAAAGGTTTGCAGAGTACAAGATGGTTATGAAATTTTGCTTAAATGAACTTTTTGATTTATTGTCTTTCCAGAGGGATTTAAAAGTTCTTGCATTCCTTCATCGGGAATCACTAACATGAAGAAAAACAACCAGTAACAAAAGTTCAAAGAAGAATTATTCTTAACACAGACACACAAAAATGTTTTATGTTAGTCAAAAAGTAATTGTGAGGAATTTATTTTTGGTCAGGTTTAGCAAGATTCAAATCTCATCTATTTTAGCTTTCCTCAAAATCAGATTCAGGTTTTGTTTGTTATGACATAGAAGTCAGCCTGTTCTTTATTTTTCTCCAAGCCAGTCCTTCCATCTGCAATAAAGAAGCAGACATCACACTCCAGCTTTGAATTTGCTGTAACTACAACAATCTGCAAGTGCAGTTCTCAGAGCACCTGTCAATGCAAAAAACATCTTGCCTTTTGTTGTATAATAGAGGAGGATAAAAAAAAAGAAGGATGGATATACTCGTACACTGAAGTTGACATGAAAAAGGGAAAGTCAACAGCAGTAAAACCGTACCCTGTGGAAATAATGCTGGTCCCTTTCTAGTTGAGCCGTATTTTCACTCAGGATGAAAGCGGCCTCACTTCAACATTTGGCCTCTTTGGAATGAGTGTGATTTTTTTCTTCCACAGCTGCTTTATCTGCCCTCCACACAATCTGTGCTGAAGATGCCCATGTGAGGAAGAGGGAAGAAGTGGCAGTAATTTGTTAATCAGAATTTGCTTGCAGAGCAGATTCTTATACACTCTGTAGCATTTGCTACAGAGAGCTGTTAAAAATTTGTCTTTTACTCCAAGTTTCCAGGACTAAGTTGAGCAAAAACCAAGTACTGCATGGAACAGTGAACTGCATTTTGTCATTAGTAAACATTTACTTTCATGTTGCACAAAGTAACCTATTTTTTCTCTTAGAGGAAAGTATGCAATTGGATTGTTACTTTGAAATAGGAACCACACGAAAAAGCATCCAAGAAAAAGGAGAAGCTACCGTATTTTATTATAAGCAAATAATAGCTGCCTGTATTCTTTTAGTGCAATGGGAAATAGAAACAAGTGGTCATGTTTTGTGGGCTTCCACCTGCAGAATGCCCTTCAGTGCATCAGTCCTCACTTCTGTAACTGGAACATCATTTATAGCAAGCAGCTATTCACATGCTTGAAGAACTACCACTAGGAACATGTGTGTGCTCCTAATGAGCTTGAATGCTCTCCTCATTGGAGATTCATCTTTATATTTTAGACAGTGAATCCACATACAAAGCATAAAAAAAAAAGAAATGAAAAGAAATTAAGTACCCTTTCTAATCACCCTTGCTCATACACTCATTACTTCCTCATGATAATTACTAGCTGCAGCATCAAGAAAGGATTGTGATCATACCTGTGAATTAATTCAAAAGGCAGGTATTAATTAGAAAGCATGATGGTAAGTCTATTTATATAGACTTGCTGGGACTGGACAGTTAGCAACAAGGGGAGAGGAAATCATAAACCTATAAACAGCAAGCCTAGTTTCTTTCAAATATTTTAGAATTTTATGTGAATTATTACTAAAATGTAAAGATAAGATTCTCAGCTGTTGGAAGTCAATGGAATTACTGAAATTTACACTAGTCAAGCATATGGATCTATATATACAGTTAAATACACCCTTCCTGAATAACAATAGTAATTTCCCTGCAAACTCTGCAACGTCTGGCAATTAGAGCAAGAGACCATGAGTCAGACCTCCTGAGAGCTATTCTGAGCTGAGCTAGCACTGAAATCCCCAGCCTGTGAATTTGGGAGGATGGATTTCAGAAGCTCTGAACACCCACAACCTTAACTGAAGCCAAAAAGAGTTTGAGTGTGAGCACCTGTGGGAAAATCAGGTCTTCAGTTCCTTACAATTTGTTGCTGCCTGTAAGTCCTATCTCCACTGTTTTCTGCCTTCTGGGGTTCACAGGTTGTCTGATTAGGCATTTCCCATGTCATTCATTCAAAATTAATGGCTTACTCTAATACAACAACAGAGAACAAATTGCCCAGAGAGGTTGTGGGGTCCCTTTCACTGAGCCCAAGAAACCATCTGGACACAATTCTATGCAATGTTTTCTATAATGAATAAATTAAACAGTAAGAGTAGATTTTACTGTAGTAAGAGATCCCTAAACAGAAGATAAATATTGTGTTCCTGTAAAGAGCAGTAGGAATTTAGCAAATGCATGTAATTTTTTTCCAGAGCTTTGCACTAAATGCTGTTTCGAAAATGGCAGTCAAGACTGCCCTTCTTAGAACTGGGTTTGAGAAAGTAATTTTCCCCCCAAAAAAGGTTCCATCTCAGCAGTTCTGAGCAAATGCATAGACAGATCAGTTGGAAAACCACTACATCTTGTCAGTGAGATTCTGCGTTGACATTTCAAGGGACTTGAATCTGTAGTTGGGCTTCATTTAGTAAGCAGTAGATAGCAAGCACTGATTTGCTTAGACAGCTATTAAACATTTGTCAAGTGGCTACAAAATGGACTTGTTCAGAGACAGTTTGCTATATCTACCTTTGGGGGTCTGCAGTGCCGCGTCTGGGTCACAAGCTGCTGGGTATCTGGTAGAAGGAGGAAAATAGTGTGTCTGGCAATTTCAAGAATCTGCTGCAGAAATAATCATAATTAAAAAGTCTGTAAACATATTCTCTGACAAAATTTACTCTCTGACCTGTTCCCTAATAGCCTAATAACTTTCTCTGCAAGAGCTTTCTTGTTTAAATTGCTGGCTGATGAATATAGTGCAATTGAAGAAATTCCACAGATGCCTTTGAGGGGAATGTTTTTCAGCATCTGAAAACATAGTGAGATCAAGTAAGGGGGCGGGGGGGCCACAAGACTTCCCAGACTTGGTTTCTACCCCAGGCTCTGCTGACAAGTTATTTTCTGTCTGGCTCAGGACATTTATTTTTCTCACCTTATCCAGCTTCTGAGGGGAAAATCCATAGCCCTAATGCTCTCAGAGGTATTTTGTGGGGTTTAGAGAATGTCAGTAAAATTTAGAGATGCTAGGATAGTAAAAGGCAGGTCTTGCAGTTTGTAGGCCTGGGCACCAGCCAGTGTCCGTAGGAAGGCAGCATTCCAGCACAACCAGGTGTCACCTTCTCATAAGATAAACATTGTGAAAGTGTGAACATGAGCATTAAGTCTGTCTTAGCTCACAGGTTTTTGATTTTCAATATCCAGAAGGTTACAGATAGGTCACAGAAATTTTTATTCTCAGTAGGAACAAATTTCAGCTCAGCCCAAATTTCTGTGACCTCCACATGCTCCCAGGGTGCTGCTCCTTTCCCTTTCATCCCCATATGGTGCAGAATTACAGTGGGTTAGTAAGTTGCCATGCGTCAGCTAAAGCACAAGTCCTGATTTTCCACACAGTCTTAGCCTGGGGCAACTATGCAGTTAACCAGCTTACTCTTGAAAAGTAAAGCTATCTGTTTTTTTCAAAAATTGCTACTTTTCTTCATTGCTTACTCCAGTTTCCAGGAAAGATCGAGCTCCAAGCATGATTTTGTTTTTACAGTGTAGAAGACACGGGTAACAAGAAAAGCTCTTTGCTTCAGGAGAATTTAGGAAAGCCATCTCCCCTTTGCTGTGGAAATGACCAGGGTATTTTCCTGTTCAGGTGCTAGGGAAAGGGTGAAACCAAAGGATCAGTACGCCTCTTTCCCTTTCATCTACTTGGAGACAGTGTACTCCCACCAAAAAAGAAATACAAAGATGATGTTTAACATGTTTTTTTTGCTTTACTGACAACCAAGCCATTATGACTTTGCAGCCCTTAGATCAGAGCAAGTACTTAGTAAAAGTAAAAAAAAAAAAAAAATGCAATGACAGGTTTAGAGAAGAACTACGTGGTACCTGACCTTTCAGTGACATCTTTGTAAAACACTGTCTGGTAAAAATCTCTTGGGGAACAATCTTCCAGATTACCTGCTTTGACTCTAGGCTTGTAGGTCAAGTACAAGCATAAAATAAGCTTCAGACAATGGCAATGGTAGTTAGAGTGTTATTCTGTCTACTGTTCTCAGGTTATAGAGAAACAAAAGGAGCAATTCCACATCAGGAGAGCTGGAAGGAGGGTTGAAAAGGTGCTGCACATGCAGACTTAACTCCGAGATATAAAACAAGTGACCAGGCAGTTTCCACTAATCCTTTCCATAATAATTTCTGAAAAATGAAACAAATCCTCAGTTATCTACATGGTGGATAGGTCAGTGTCAGGATTGGTTTTAGTAGTTCTATTTGCATCTGTAAGGTTAAGCATACCCAGCACACAGCCTGTTCAGTCCCTTTGCTGTTTCAAGCTGTACTTTTCTCACCACCTAGCTCAGTGACTGGACTTCTTGCAGAAACACAGTTTTGCCAATCAAACAAATTCTTTAGTTCATTTTTAAGGGGAAAAGCAAAAGGTCTTTACCTTATCCACACAGCTTTCACACCATGAACAGCTCTACAACAACAGCAGCTCCCACATTTCCCTACCTTTCTGCTCACGAGAGATGTGTCAGCTACACCTAGTAGCACCTAGAAGGAAACACATGGGGATTGACACAGTCAGCAGTTGCAGGAGTGGAGTTGTAAAAACAACTGTATCGTGTAGTAGATTTTGGCCCAAGGGGACACAGATCACTCCTCTGTAATTTTTTTTTTAACTATAAACCACTTGATGTGGCCACAGCTGTTGCTCTGAATGCTCTCAGTATTTAAAGCAGTACTCACAACTGCACCATGAGCTCTGCCATTAGAGAGACACCTTTCTGTTATTTGCCTGTGATTTTTAACACAGCTCTCCAAGCTAACCAAGATCCACACTGTGTAAGAGCAGCAGCTCTTTTCCCTTCAGCATGTCAAATATCAGCCTTCTTCATATCCCTGCCCTCCCCCAGCAGGAGCCCAAGCAAGCAGCATTAAAGAGCCAGTCAATTGTGTGAAAGTGACCATACCTGTCTGCAAATCCCACCAGCAACTGCCTCCTGAAACTGAATAACACCAGTTGGCAGAGAGGAAAAAAAAAATTCCCTGAGCTAGTCATGATATAAAGGATGGAGCTGAATGATGAGAGGCCCAAAATCGTTGAAGGGATTTGCTCCATGCAGTGAGTGGTTATGCAGTTCAGCTGCTGCTCATTGTATTGGAAACAGCTGTCATAATATTATCTTCACTTCAAAAGTACATAATAATTAAAACATTTTGGCAATTAGGAGATTCAGCTAGAGGCAGTAAACCAGGTGATCTACACTGCAATTAGAACTGAAAAAGGTAGTGTTCTTTGCTCCTTTTATGCAAAGCAATTATCAGAAATTACTCAGTATTTTGCTTTCACAACTAAACAGATTGTACAATAAAATTACCTACTAATGAAGGTGGGTTCTGGCCCCGTCAAGGAGGGATTTAGATGTTATTTTTCAAAACTTTAAGGAAATAGGATGGGCATTCTCAGCCAATTTAAAACAGAGGATTTTTTTTTCTGCTGAAGCTAATAAAGCATTATCCATATTCCCCTGTGAATGATTTGTTTCAGTGGGTGCAAGCTGAAAGTTTGCTGGATTAGAATGGGCACATAGAATTTGCAAAGATGCAGATGACTGCAAAAGTGAGAAGCAGTGTAGAATAAATCCTCGGCCTAAGGGATGTTTGAAAATAATGCTCTAATATGGCTTATCTCTGTCCACTGCAAAATTATTTACCTGTAACGTTTTTTAGAGATCTTAAATACAACTGTAAGACAATTTCTAATACCCAGTGGAAGCAAAGCCTCTGAGCCTCTGACCAAAACCAAGATTTATCTTAAAATCTTTTCTGAACAGTACCTTTTTAACTGCTTGATCTTAGATTATAGGAGCATTAGTGATAATTGAAGCTGCAAAAAATGTTACCTTTATCCTAAAGTTGAGTTATAAAATGTACCTAGAAATAAAGCTCCAAGAAAATCTCAAATAGATGTATTAGATAATGAAAAATAGTAGAAGAATATTTACATTAAAAAGTGTAGAAGTCATGTTTAAAAAAAAAAAAAACAACCAAACAACTCAAAATGCTGTCTTTAGAGCAATATCCTAGAGAATATGTCATGGTTTATCAGATGGACACAGAAAACTTGAAACAGTTCTCAGTATCAGAGCTATTGTAAGTGCTTTACAACCAGCTGGGAAGGCTTGTTACCTGTGAGTTGAAAGGTCATGGAAACTGATTTCCATATTTTTATGAAGCTGCATGACCAAACAGACATTAGGATTCCAAAACTGGAGATGAATGACAAGCTGGAAGAGGTTGCTAACAGGCGGGAGGATGAAATTCAAATTCAGAATTAACTGGAGATATTCGTTTAAAATTAGCATAAAATTCAACAAGAAGAAGTGCTCAATATTCAAGAAGTACTAAAGCATGAGTAGAAATGGAGAAGATCTCTTTAGACAGAAAAAAAATAGTACAGGGCTTATAAAGAAGCCTGAACTGGAGTCAAGAAAATGATGCTGTGGTAGAGAAAGGAATCATCATTCTGAGATGCACGAATAAAATAGAATTAATGAACTCCTGGCAGTGCTGCAGAAACTTCAGCAAGAACATGATGCTCTCTTTGGGGTATTGTTACTACAAAAGCTGTAGACAAAATGGGGAGAGACTGACAGAGCTTATAAGGAGTTCGGCAGCCATAGCCTGTTAAAAAATACCAAAATCCTGAGTGTTTGACTTGGGAAAGAGCAGAATTCTGAGGCTGGTGGTGGGTAAGTTCCTGAGTAGGGTGGCCAGCCCCACTCGGGCAAAGGTACCGATCCGGCCGAGAGGAGCCAGGGAGCGGGTGGCAACCCTGTGTAATATTGCATTTTGCTCCTTTCGGTCGGACCTGTTTAGGGGATAAAGGACTTGGGAGAGAGGGTTCAGGATTAGGGGGACAGGGAGAACTGGGGTTGTTCTTGGATTTTTCTTTTACTTTCCTTTCTTTCGCCACCGCATCTCTGATTAATAGGCAGAGTGGGATGAATTTAGTGGCCGAATTGTCTTGTAAAGTTTGTAATAGGGATAATCGTTCCCCCACTTTATTCCAAAAAGATAATTTACGAGCTTCAATTGGGGTGACATAAGGAAAGTATAAGAAAATCCATTTAATAAACCTCTTTAACAAGCATTTAGAAAAGTGAAAACCACCCCCCTTTAGGGAACCCGCAACTTGGATAAGGATCTCCCCCTGAGGTGCCGATAGTTTGCTTCCCATTTTAAAATAAAATAGAAATGGTGTTGGGAAAGTAAACTAAGATCTTAAAAAGCACCTCAAAACTCCACCCTTCTTGAGGAGAAAAAGGTAGAAAGAAAAGAGAATGGCCCAAGAACCCGGGAAAGAAGCTCACCCCAAGGAAAAAGAGGAAAGAGAAAGAAAGTCCGAGGGGGAGAATACAAAAACCTTACCAAAATTCGGGTCTCGGAACGAAAATCCTCAAGAAAGTCTCCCAGGTCAACACCGCTCCTCACGAAGAGGTTCTCCGGTGTCCCTCGGAGCACCGCGCTCTAAAACGAGGTGAGCTGTGACGAGGGCTCGCTGACACCGGCGATTCCAATCTCGGCGGCTCCGGAAAAGGTGAAAAGTTCTCGCAAGCCGCCGGGGAAATCTCCAGAAGACCCACTTGCGAGGGTCCCTGTTCGGGCGCCAAGCGTGTCACCGCCCCTGGGGAGCAGGTCAGCCTCGCTGGGCTCTAGTGACCTTCTCCGAGTTCGACACGCTAATACGAAAGGGTGTTGAATCTGTCGGCGCAGCCGATGTTCGGGTCGTCACTGGCCAACAGAGCAGCCAAGTGCTCTTTGGAGGTGACCAGTGGCACCGCTTCCCCAAGCCAGCCCCAGGAATAAAGGAGGCGGGAGAGGGCTCTTCTCGCCAATCAGCTCCAGATCAAGGAGGGTTTATTGTTGTTTCTCTCCAGGTCCAAAGCGGGGAAAAGAATCCGGGTAGGGAGACGAGGAAAAGCCAGAGGGACAGGGTGTGCAAGGGGTTTTAAGGAAGGGCGGTAAAGGGTGGAGAAAAAGGGAAGAACCAATGGGGTGTAAGGTAGGGGGAGGATCCCGTACATCACGAACCAATCGCAAAGAACGGTGGGAGGAGTCGCAGGGGTACAACCAATGAACAACCGAGTAACAGAGAACTTTCCAGAACTTAATTGCTTAAACATAGATAAAGATGAATAAACATGAACCAAGTAACCAATCAGGGGCTGAACTGAACAGAACGAACTAGAACTGGGGAGTGAACTTACACCGAGGCCTCGCCTACGGACGGCCCCTCGGACTCTGAGTCCTCAGCCCATTGGAGGGCTGCTAACTGATGGACAGGGGGCCGTCTTTCGGTGGGCCAAGGGACTGCAACAGGGTGGGAAAAAAAAGGTTCTTTAAATCCATAAAGGTTACTATAAACACGTGTGTGATTGATTTGTTGCCTTTATGCACTTGAAAATGTATTTGTTGTAGAGAGGAAAACCTGGAAGCAAACCCATGCTGAAATCAGATTATTCTTTCATTTGGAAGTTTATATGCCAAAAAAGCTGAGATAGAGCTGCTTGGGAAGCAGAGGAACATTATTAAAGTTTTAATTACTTTCCTCTTATTCCTATTTATATTTCAGTGAGAATTTTCACTAAAAATCAAAACATGAAATAAAAATTTAACCCCTCAATCCCCTTTTATCTCTATTAGAGCTCTGTGAAGTCAGAATAAAACTAAAAAGATTAACCAGAATTCCAAGTATTCATTGCAGACTTTGCAGTGTTGCCCTGTTGCACTAAAAATTATAATTTCCCTCCAGTGTCACTGAAGCAGATAAAAATCGAAAGTGTGAGGGTAGGAGGAGCATAAGGGAATCCAACTTTTGCCTCTAGGTTTTGAAAAATAAATGAGAGAAGTAGCTCATTTCTATTATTAGCCACTCATGGTTGCCAAAGGCAAAATTTTAGCAGACTTTGTAACAGTGGAAAATCCATTTATAACTTGCTTTGATTTCTGTTCCATTTCCACACTAGGACAAGAAAATGATAAGCTATAGCTACATCATAAAATCAAAAATTAGTGGGAATTCCTGTAACAAAATGCCACATATTTGAAGATACAGTGTTTTTCTCATTTGGGTTTCTCAGACTTTCAAATACAGTTATGGAATAAATAGAAAAACATTTCTCCAGCCCATTCTTCAAGTATCTTAACACACACACACAGAGTTGGGGAAGGCAAACTTAAATCTTGCATCCCATTTATGCAAGTAATTGAGGCTTTGCTCTGGCACATTCCCCACCCTGGACTGCTCTGATGTTTCTCTGTGTAAGTGCTTCAGATGAGGGGGGTTATAGGCATGATACAGGATTGGAACCCAGGGTCAGTCAGGGAGCAGACAGGCAGGATCTACAGGGAGGAAACCTGTTTTGTAGTTCACAACATTGAATTTCTCCTCTTTTTTTCACTTACGTTGGGAAGGAACATTGTTCTGTTTTGTTACATCCTCTAGAAGAAAGAGAACATCTTTTCAGGGATAATGTTTCTTTCAACAAAATTGTATTTTCCAATGAAAATGGTTTTTATGCAGAAGTTTCAACACACTTTTCTAATAACATTTAGACTATAAAAAGCATTTTTATTTTGTCAAAACACCGCACAAACATCAGCTAATTAATCTCACCACGTCTTTAAAACAGGCAAGTGCTGTCAGCTCTATTTAACAGACAACACAATGAAAACTATAAGTTGCCTGCTGAAACTTACATAGGGAAATAGTGGCAGAATCGGGGTTACGTATGAAGGCTTCTTTCTTTTTCCATTGAGTAATTCATCAGGCAGCAGAGCTTCAAAACAAAACGGTGGGTTTAACCCCCAGTGACAGCATTTAGGCTCAGCACCCACTACAGTATTCTGCAGCACCAAGTCTTTACTTCTGGGGTTGCTGAGAAGTATAAGGCCCCTCTGCCTGGAAAAGTGGGATATAAATATACATAAAAGTGGGATATAAACATACATATTTTTTTCCTCTGCTGTAGGAAAAGCACGGGCAATTCCAGCCTGTCATCCTTTGCGTTTAAGCACAGAAAGTGACATTTCCTGCAAGCACCCCCCAAACACTGCACAATGGGTGCATTGTAAAAGGAGTTGCTGCTACACTGGTGGCAAAGAGAAGCTCTCCCACGTCTTGTTGTGCATGGATGTTGTGGCAGTGTTTGAATAAATTATTTTTAGACTATATGATAAACTCAGAGCTTTCTCCAGCATATGGGCTGAATTTCAACTCTGCTGTGATAGTTAAGAATTACCTCTGACAGCTCCTGAACCAAACTGCTGGCAGTGATGGGCTGATCCATGTAAGACATGCCCATTGTACAATATCTACCACAAGCCCTGGGGTTGCACAAGCATCTGCGTGGAGGGGGGTGAATGATGAGCAGAAATTTCCCCTTTTCTAATGTTCATTTGAAGCAATACTGCTGCATGGTTGAGAACAAAGATAGCTTAAACATCATATTTACTGATGATTTGCACAGAATCACCAATACTGTGAGACCATGATGTATTTTCAAATGTTTTATGTAAACAGTCATTTCTGTTCTGCAATAAATTCTGAAATGTGGCTTCTACACAGGGAAGAAATACCATGCTGGAATGAGGAACAGAGCTATTTATCCTGTCAGGACCAAACTCAGATCTGAAAAGCCAGTGGCTTCATAGCAGCTCCCTAGAAAGATTTCTGAAGGCCATCAATATAAGAGCTCTGTGGCTCCAGGATCCTCAGGTATAAGGGGATGAACTAACAGAGTCCTAAGAGAGATATAAAAATGAGTACACTTACAAGCAATAGCTGTCATTAGAAATCTTCCAGAAAAATCTAGTAAAGTTTTAAAGTTACTTGGTAAGTATTTGTTCGCTTAACGTTCTTTTCTTACGTAGAAAGCAGTTATATTTTCTATAGCAGGATAATGGAAATACAGGTTCTTTTTTGAAAACAGTCTTTATATGTTTCTTTATCAGTATTCTCGATTCACCTGATTTCCACTAGAAATTTATTTTATAGCAGGTTCCTCTTGACAGAAAAGGCTTTAATATCAAACCTAAAGTAAATAGTCTCAGTAAAAATGGGTCAGCATTTCCTGTCAGACTGCTTTTTGTCAGAAAATTCTGATTTGATTCAATTAAAATCCTGTGTAGGAATGTGACAATTTCAATGAAAGTGTCCTCAGGAAAGGATTGCTATGTTTGAAGATAATGTTTCTAGTAACAAATCAAAGAGTGAGAGACTTGAGATATAACTGCCAACAGTCTGCAATTTAGACTGTTCTCAAATTTTAGTGATTCATTTTCAAGGCCTGCAATTCTCCCCCCTCCAATTGACTGACAAAACAAGGCTACATAGTCCCCCTTTCGGTCACTTTTGGGGAAGCAGTTATGTTTTAATAAATAATTAAACTTCCCTTGGTTTGGAGAAAGACTGGTTTTATATCTGCGAGAATGGGGCACTCAGTAGGATTATTGTGGATCTGGTTTCTTGGTCTGATGCATGAACCTAAAGTTTTCCTTTTAATTTTTTTCAAAATTTACTCAATTCAGGGGGGAAAAAAGAAATAAAAAAATTCTGCCTGCTGCCAGCACTATCAAGGGAGCTGCATGATGAACTGAGGTGCAGCTTACCTGATGCAACAACTGGGAGAAAAGGTGGCTTTTTTCTCAATTGCGTCTCCTTTTTGCCTTTTTATGCCAAAATATCTTGCTAGCCATCTGCCTGTGAAGACCCCAGTTAATGGACATAGATGAGGAATGACTACTGAGAGTGGGAACTCTTAATGAAGCATTAGCACTGATACAATTCATTTTGTGACATTAGTTGAGTGTCCCTTGCATAACATTAATGAGACAGAGAGAGAGTTGCTCTTCCACAACTCTGTAGTTGTATTTAGCCTTTGAACAGAGTTGGTGTTGCTACATTGCCTCTGGACTTCTGGGTGATAAAGAACATCAGTGCGTATATCTGCCTCAGTTAGGCGATTTTCCCTGCTCCTAGTACCACATGTCACAAAATCTTAGCAGCAGCTGTCACTTATGAGATTAAAAGATGGAGTACATATGGATATAACTTCTGCTGACTACGGGAACTTGTATGCGGTGTTAAGGCTTCTTTAAATTTAATGATTTTGTAGGTGAACAACCTCTACTGACAGTGCCTAAATAATGATACAAATGCCTTTCAGTTCTCTGGGAAAAGCTTGCATAGCATTATCTCTTTATCCTACAGACTTTAAAAAGACGTCTTGCTACAGCATCCTAACAGAAAGCAAAATAAAGCCTCATTGTAAAAGGCAGAAATGTGTGGTGGGTTTTTTTGGTACCTTCAGCAAAAGGCACTAAATACAAGCAGAAAACTTTGTCTCTGCAGGATGCATTAGCACAAAATCTGCTTACTCTCTGACTGCCTTGCCAGTCTGCTGGATGTGAAGCAGGTTGGCATCACATCTTTAATGTGAAGGGCAAGAATAGAAGAAACCACAAGCATAGGAAACCATTTAACAGCTGAAGCCAAACCCCTCTTCCCTGGAAAGGTATGACTCCAGAGCAACCTTCATGCTTCTTAAATTTGGTCAGTCTGTACCTAAGCCGTGCCTGGCAAATAGATGGCTGTTGCCTCCTTCCCTGGCGAGAGGAGACAGGCAGGGTAGGAGGGCCTATTTTTTGAGCCCACAGGGAGAGCTCTGGACAAGGGACACACAGGGTTCCAAACGGAGGGAATATTTGATCCTTGTTCCTCGGTGACAGAGGGCAGGAAGCCCTGCAGAGCAGCACTACCTGTCAGCGTCAGGCACATGCAAACTTCCCTCTTGTCCTGGTTGCCCAGTGACCACAAATTTTAAAGGCGTCCCCCAAGTCTCAAAGCAAAGCTTTGGAGCCAGCAATGCAGGCTATCGTTGCTTACACCCTTTTCCTACTCTTCTTCCTGCAGCACAAGTGCTGACGTTGAACCTTTTATTAAGAAGTCTTTGCTGTTTCAAATTTTACATCTGTGTTGGTCTTACCCTGGGCTTTGAGTATATGTGGCTCTAACAAAGTGTGATGTAATCTTTAAGAAACTCTGACAGATACTTGGACCATTGGAGCCTGTCTGGGTGTGAGGTCCATGCTGCCTCTCTCAGACTGGTCCTGAACATCAGCACTTCTTTACTCACCCCAGTCTGAGAAGTATCTTTGCCTTAAAACCTTTTTTTTAAATGTTTTAGAATTATTTTACAGATCTGAGGACAAGGACACTGCTCCCTCTTTATTATTATTTACTTCTCTGTGAGATTTTTGCTGCATTTTTTTAGTCTGTAGCATGATACATGTATTACGCACTCACAGACCCATGCCATCTGAGTTTTTTTAGCAGAGAGGCATTAGTGACAACGTCAAGATTTTCCACAGAATATGCTTATATGGGTTGAATAGATGTCAGGGCCAGGAAAACACATCACAGTCTGCAACTATGACCTCCTCCTAACACAGGCTGTTGGATTGCTCTTCATTAATTCCCACTTCACATCCACTAGCTGTCCTTGAGCTAGAATATCTCTTTGAGAGAAAAATCAAACATTCCTATATATATTTTCAGTGATGCAAAATGTATTACCTGCCTGGATACATTGCTACAGTGACTGAATGCTTCTGTTGTTAAAAATACCACTTTTGTTCTTGCCTAAATCTTCCTTGTTACACTGTAGAGGAAGAAGATATTCCTTGCTTTTGGATGAAGCATAACAAAAAAGAAAAGTAATAGAAATCCCAAATTGCTACTAATTTTGATCTCTTCCCCAAGGATATAGATTGTAAACAACTCACCCGTAACTGGTGTTTTTTGTGAACTAAATAGATTAAACTCTCAAAAAACATGCATCTGACTCACTATTTTTCTCAATCTTTTCTGAACCTTCTCCAGCTGCTTAAATTCCCATTTTAAAGGACAGGTTATAAGATGTGGTACTCCAATACCAGGCACTTCAGTGCTGATTGCAAGAGAGAATGTAAATTTTCCTATTCAGCACATTCTCAGTTGCATATTTAAAAATGATGGTAACCAATTTGACCACTCTTGTTACCTTGGGAACTATAATTCTCCATCATAAACTTCAAGTCTTTATCAGTGTTTCCTACAATAGGATCTATTATTCTGCAATTATGTTTCATATCCTGCCTTTGTGACACATATGATTGTATAATTAGACATTTTAAAAAATGTTTTCAAGGTTGTGACAGAAGATTAATTTATTTAAATATGAGAAAAAAAATTTTAATGTGCTCAGCTATGAGCCAAGCCCCATGGGATCACAGTAGAGACAGCAGAACAGATTTCCTGTTTCAAAGAATATTTTTAGAACTATTATTTAAGCAGTTTTTGGTTCATTTACAGTCTAGTCTGTTGATTTCATGCTATTTCAATTATTAATCAAGAAATCATCAGATAGCAAGGTGAAAGTTTTCCTTCTACCTGGGTATGTACATCAACAATTTTGATTTTGCTGTCTAACTTCATAGTGTTGTCCAAACATATCCAGTCAGTTTGAATCTTTTCTTCTTTAAACTCTTTGATTTCTTTATCAATCAGGATCCCTTACTAGTCATTCCATTATTGTGTTGATGATTCCTATAAGATTAAGGAGATCTATAATTACTCATGTTGTACCTTTTCTTTTTAAATAATAACAATGTTATCCCACTGCCACATCACTGAAAATACCTCTGTGCTGTAAGGGCTGCTGAAAACCCCTGGCGATGGTGATGACACTGGATCGACACTGGAAACACAGAAATAATGGCCATGCATGAGGAAGTGGGAGACACAGTAAAGTGCAGAAAATTCTTTACTACATTTTTTACAATTTTTCTATCACTCCCAAATGTTTTAATTTCTGTGTTGTATCTTTCTTCTTTCTTTTGGTGAGGCAATGGTACAATTTTCCTTTTCCAACAGCATTTTATCCTTTTTCACTTTCCTTTTTTGTTTTAATTCAGAAGAAACATCTTTTGTGGGCCTTCATTCTGGGACCTATATTCCCTTGGATTCTTTTCCTTTCTATTTGCTGCTTTATTTTCTCTGTTCCTTCTATTTTCTTCCCTTCTTTGGTGGTTTTATACAAAAGTCTGTCTGTCTCTAATCCCTTTATTTTCTTCTTCACATTCCATGCTTTGTTGCCTCGTTCAGTCTTTTGTTATCCTTCCGAATAAACAGCTCATTCTGATGTTTCTGTGCAAGGAAAGCTAATTCACTCATTATCTGATTCTTTCCCTTCCTAGTCATTACAATTCTGAGTAATACATTTTCATGCTTTTTTCACCTATTTGCAATAATTTTTTTTTACACATTATCTTTCTCTGAGAGACTGGTTTGGACTATACTGGATAGGAAGGGACCCATCAGGATCACTGAGTCCAACTCCTGGCCCTGCACAGGACATCCCAAGAGAATCTCACCATGTGCCTGGGAGCATTGTCCAAACATTTATGGAACTCTGTCAGGTTTGGTGCTGTGACCACTGCCCTGGAGAGCCTGTTCCAGTGCCGAACCCCCCTCTAGGTGAAAAACCTTTTCCTGATACCCAACCTAAGCCACCCCCAACTCAGCTTCATGCTGTTTCCTCGAGTCCTGTCACTGGCCATGAGAATGAAGAGATCGGTACCTGCCCCTCCTCTTCCCCTCACAAAGGTGTTGTAGGCCCCGATGAGGCCTCCCCTCAGTGTTCTCCAGGCTGAACAGACCAAGTGACCTCAGTTTCTCCTCATTCAGCTTCCCCTACAGCATCCTCACGGCCCTTTGGACACTCTCTAACAACTTTATATCTTTTTTATATTGTGGCACCCAAAACTGCCCCCAGCACTGGAGGTGAGGCTGCCCCGGTGCACAGCAGAGTGGGACAATCCCCTCCTTTGCCTGGCTGGCGATGCTGTGCTATATCTGTTGCAATAATTTGAAGACTTAATCATTTGAACCTATTGGTTTATTACTTTATTTTATTTGTGTTATAAATGTGGTTATTATAGGATTCACCTCTAAGTGCCTTAAATAAATGCAGATATTATCTCAGTAATGTGTTGAATTATGTCTGTATTTGCTCACTCATAATAAAATACATTAAAAGATGGACAGACTGTCTTCATCCCATCAAACTGAAGTGAGATTCATGTGCTCTGTGAACTTACGTAATCTTAAGAAAGTAATCTCCAGCTCAAGTGAGGATTCTTATAGTCTTGGGTAAGGGATCTGCGAGTCACATAGGTCTGTTTGCAGATTAATCCCCACAGGAGGTACTGTAAGCAAATCACCTAATGCTGAGGTCATGGCTGCGAGGACAACAGCCCAGTCAAATGCTACTTTTTCCTGTTCCTATTCACTTCAATTTTAGTAATGTTCCTGCTGTTAAAATTACCCTGTCAAGTAATTTGAAATGGTGAAAAATCCAGAAGACCTGAATTGTTACTCCTGCCTGTAAAATCAGTCAGATTTGTTTTCTGCACACTTGTGGGAGCACAGATCTAGTGTCATCACCCCCTTCTGCTCCACTATGGCATTGAAAAGCTTTACTGTTGTTGTACACCCACAGGAAAAGTGGCAGCCAGATAAACATATGCCCTGTTCTCTGCTATTGCTTATGTGAAGTGGATCTGATGGCAAAATGGGAAGAAGCTATTTGCCCCACTGTCTAATCAGGAAACTGCTCTTTTAATGAATGCATTGTTCAGCTCAGAGTGCTTCTATTGAAATGAATTTGTTATCCCCACTAACACTGTCTCTCATCATGCAAATCAAATGGTGTTTTCCTCAACTTCTTTCAGTTACAAAATACCAGTGCTTGTCAAACGCAAAGACAAATTACCCTGCCTTGCCTCTGGTCTTATTTATAGAATAAGGCAGTGAGTTATTGTAGCCCTGAGGACTACCAGCTCTATGTTGCATACCAGTGTCATATCTGTGCGTGGTAGATTAAATTAGATCTTTAGGTGGAAATAAAGTAAAGTGCCAATTTGCTTCAAGATTCTTAAGAATAAGATATCTTTGTAAAGAAAAGCTTGGTGTACCTGGAAGGATAGGAATCTCCAATGGGATGGAGATTCCCAGCCTGAGTTTGGTAGGTGTTTAGATAAATAGGATACATGAGTCTGAAGCTGCGTCTGTCCACTCACTATAATCAAGATTTAAACTTGATTGCTGAACAACATTTACTTTTGATGCAGCAGAGATTGAGTGGTGCAGACGTGTACCCAGTTTTGTATCTCTCACAGTCCTTTTGAACAGAGCTGCGAGCAGGCAAATACTCTCATGGGTGCTACTCTGTTCCTCCACAGACACCTGAGACACTGAAATGATCAAGTGAAAGGACAGAACTGCAGCAGCCAGAATACTATTTTGTTTTTAGGAAATACTCTCCATTGCCATTGCAAAAAAAAAAAAAAAAAAAANAAAAAAATTATGATTCAAAGTCCATTAAGTTCTTGAGTATAATTTTTATTTAATTCAGTGAATTTCAGAATAGTCTCAATGGTGTTTTTCCTGCAGCAGATAAAGAACATGAGCTCCTCGATATATAGTGGATTTCCACGCTCTCCAGTACAGTATTAAGAACCTTCTATTCTGAATAAGGCAAACATAATTTAAATTGACATCTTTCTAGCAGGATAAAAAATATGTATCATCCTTCCTACATTTGTAGGTTGGGACATTCTTGGAACAGACACAACTCTCTTTAAATATTTAACAAGCTCTTGAAACACATAATGTGATGCTCTAAATTAATATTTATCTTTAAATACCTTTCTTTTGGAAGGGGAGCCCTACCAGAAATTCAGAAAACACTGGAAGATCACACAGCAAAGCACTACTCCATCAAAGAATTCACTTAAGGCCAGAGAAACTGTTATAGGAACTGCAGCCTCCAGTTTCAAAGTCAACATAGAAAAAGATGTGCAAAAGAATAAAGCACGTGGGAACAAGCTCTGAGCTGCTAAAAGCAAGGTGGATAAAAACAAATCAGTCTATGTGTACCAGGCAGCTATGGAAATGTGAGATAAGGCTGGTGGGCGATGAAGAGCTTTCAAGTAATTGAATGATTGCTTGTGCTTAAACTCCTACCATGGGAAATGACCTGGCAAGAATTACACCAGACATTTGTAATTACATAATTTGGTAGCCTGATTAGGTGTTGCAGCATGGATAAAAGCTGATGGTGAAATGTTTGTTTTGGCCTAGTCCCATGATGATGTTTTCAATTTAGGCTCATTCTTCATTTGGGGAGATTTGGCAAAGGCATTTCCTTTCCTTCTGTGGGCTGACAGAGCCCTTACATGCCATTGGTTCCCTTTGACTCCAATGGAAAAATGCCATCGAGTGACTAAACACTGTCCCCACGCACAGGTCCCTGGAATTACTCCTGTGTCTCACTTTCAGCTACTGCCCTTGCCCAATAACATTCCCTGGTGGAAAGATGCTGCCTTCAAGCTCCTGCATCACAGATGAATGGCAAAACAAGAGACTACAGAGACGGTTGCCAGCCGAATGCCACACATGAATAAAACACTTTGAAACAAACCAAAACCACTTCCTGGAGAGATACTGAGGTCAGACTGTGGCTTGAAAGGCCCCTTGCATGGGGTAGGAATACAATGAAGGACAGAGACTAGGATTGCAGTTCATTATATCCAGGCTGAATGTCTGATACATCTGCCTTTCATGAAGCCAGTGAAAAATTCTGGGTGAAAATTTTGTCGGAGCCAGCAGATTTCAAAGTCTACTTTTTGCAAAACTGTAGGGATTAGGACTTCAAGAACAAGTAAAAGTAGAGTCTGTGTTCAGTCCTGATGTCATGATAGACTGCACTTACATGACCGATAAGTAATCGAATTAATGCATCTCTGAGATGCAGAAGAACCTTGAAAGAAAATGAAAGAAAAAGATAGAGATACAAGGACAGAAGATAAGTTTAGTATCTGCAAGAATGAATATCAGAAAATTAAAGCCAGAAACAACAGCTGGTTTGAAACTTAAATTTCACCTTTCAAAGGTGAACTGAACTGAACCAAAAATTTTAAAAGGGAGAGAAGGCAGATAGGGAATGACAATGATGTACATCTGTATTATAGAACCTATCATGACCTAGATCATCCATTTTGTGCATTATATTATACTCCAAGTCTATTCAGAGTGCTGTTCCTGACTGCAGAAAATACAGAATGTCTTTAAAATACTGCACAACTTCCAGTTTCACAGCACCTGCTGATACCACTGGGTATTCATCAGATGCACGGGAAATCACGGTCACCAGGTCCTTATTTGATTCCTTCTCTCACACTTTTTTTTATTTCTTGTTTTCCTATGTTTGGTAATGGAAAGTGGGATCCAAAGGAAGTGTGGGAGAGAACAAGGCAAATCTGGATCACTCCAAAGGGATGTACAAATACTGGAGTACTGCAGGATATGGATAAGTATTCAGGAAGGAGAAAGTAATCCCTCCACTGCTTCTTTGAGCTTTAATAAATCTGACAGTATCAGCTGTGAGGCTTCCTTGCATGGTAGTGATGCTTTAAGGACATGACTACTCTCTGTAAAACTTGGAGGTCATTCCAAGGCTTTTCTTCAGACATTTATGGACCTGATTTAAACCATATTTATTGCTATGATGACTTTGTTGTTCATATTAACTCTTCTGGGGAAAAAAAAAAAAAAAGAAAATATAATCTCTGTGACTAAACCATATCCCAGAATAATGTTTGTAAGAGTAATGAGATCACTGTTTTCCTGACTCATCTCAGATAAATGGGCTGCTGGAGAGAAGAGTCTGTGCTGCACCCCAACCAGTCAAGCATCATCTGCAGTGATTCAGACTTCAGATAATTAGCTTGGTGTAATTATTTCAGGAATCCCCACACTGGGGCTATTAAAGATGACAAGTTAACTACATGAGCCTGACAGGCAGGATCACCAGGAGCTGCAATCCTCCAACAGAATATGTAACTCCATCTTAAGGAAGGTAAGCTACAGAGCACTCAGCACCAGGCTGGGATGGAAGCACTCTCACTGGCTCCCTCCATTATCCTGCCCTGGAATAACTCTCTTTCAAGCACTGGCATGCACAATATGGAAAGGAAAGTTTTAAAACGTTTCCCCTGTGCCAACACTTTAGCTGTTGTAGCAGGGTTCAAGCCATGGGGAGCTCAGTGTTCAGTCTCATGAAACACAATCCTTAATAAGTCTTCATAGGAACATTTTCTGAGCCTCGCCAATGTAATTAGCACATGTTTAGGAGGAAGGGACTCAGGAAGGAGAGAAAATATATATTTCCTCCACTTTCAGATTGCTCACACCTCATGACACTAATATCAAGTTTCAGGACAGATCAAAAATGTCCAGAGGGTCAGTATCTTTTGAAATGATGTGAGAATAAGATTCACCTTTAAAAATAATTTTAACGTTAAAATCTTACGTGTTCTGCCTGAATTTAAGGGAATCTTGTTTTGTCTGAGTTTATTCATAGGCAAAAAAGGAGAGATAATTCTTATATTCTTCCAAAACCCAGAAATATTTCTGAAGGCATCTAAGCTGCAAAGAAAATGGAGGCCATTGAGGGTTATGCTCTTAGGCTACAAAGGAATTCTAAAAATTTATCAGACAGAAGTAAGCTTCTGGTTTTCAAGCCTATCAGTATTTACTGAATGGAAAAGCTATGCAGTGCTAAATGGTAATTTACTTTTTTTTTGCCTCTGTGAAGGATGTTTTCTGTTTGCTAGACTGTCATAGAAACAGAGCATCTAGGATTCTGAGGACAGCTAACTTTTGCTGTATTCTGTCCTATGAGAGGGAATCCTACAACCAATCCTACAATTCAGAGGAGCCTTGGGTAGAGGTGGAGTTGTGGCCTCTGTAGCCTTCATGTTGGCAAAGTCTTCTGTGTTTATTTAAGAAGGATGCAGGCAGTATATGAGAAATATAAAATAAAAAGTTCTGTGAAAGATTAGAAGGATAAGTCCGATCTCCCCCAAGTGATCAGAAAAAGCAGTCAAGGGATCTTTACCCTGCACAAAGGCAGAAAGCTGATAAACAGAAATATCTGTAATATGTATTTAAAAAGAAGAGGTTAAGGGTCCCTCAGATAAAACACCAAGAAATAGTTCTTGTACATTCTGAGTCAAAAGGAAGGTACAATTTTCAAGCAGGAGGTGGGCTCATCTCATGGAAGATTAGAAGATTAAAAGATTAGTTTCTAAAATATTTTCCATATTTATTGAGGATAAAATATGCCCACTTTCATGATGTAACTGAACAAAGGTTCTCTGAAGTGGGATGGATCTGAGGAACACTTGGTGACAAAAATGAGTGCTTTTCCTGAATTCAGGTATGGCTCAGATCACTCCTGTGGCAGGTGCAGAATTCTTTGCATACAGGAGTTCCTTCAATACAGTTCTTGGCTGTGATCCCAATACCTGCTCCCTGACACCCAAAGCGGGATTAACAGGGGACTGTTTGAAGGGCAAGGTGAGAGCATGGAGAAATGCCTTTGTGGCTGCTGAGGATGAGGGGATAATAACGAATGTCTTAGCACTACTCCAAGGAAAAAGACAGATTTTCTGTAGGGTTGGTTCAGCAAGGTGGCAAAAGAATAGCTGAGGTACCCACCTAAAATCCTACAACTATATTTAGGGGAACATCTGACTATCTGCCTTGGTCTCCATTGATGAACAATGGCAGTCCATCCAGACACTTTTTACAGAAAGAAAATTCAATATCTAGTCAAGGAGTCCTTTGGCCCTCCAGGCTACAAGAGCTTACTGATGTGCCTAAATAAGATAAAAAAACATTCTAACCTAGATCATAGCCTGTAAAAAGATGGTGGAACAGGGTTCAGACTGTGAACAAAGGCCTGGAGCCTAAATATTCATATAGATCTGTTTGTGAAATCTTCTAGTGACTACAGGAAAAGCTTCACAAAGAGATATTTCATCAGCAGGAGACAGTGCTATTTAGTATTTTTTCCCAGACTGACTTTTATCTTGGACATTTCTCCTGAACCTTCCACAGACTTGTTGGAGAAAAGAAAAAAAAAAATCTCACTATAAATATTCATTAGTCTGGTATCAGTTTAATATGCTTAAAATCTTCATGGAGTACTTAGAGAAGGACAGCTACTGTGCTAGAGTGTTTTTAAGAAAGAGAATGTTTAAGCTCAGGAAGGTGAATAATGCCACGACATTTCTATGGCTAAATAACCAATCTGGAGGGGGTATGCTTTTATTTTTCTGCTCAGATACTTAAAGTCAGCTATTCCTAAATGTATTTTTCACTAGAATTTTTTTTTCCCAAAGCCTGTGAAAAAATAAAACTAATCATGTGTTTGAATATTTTGTAACCTATAGGTGGAAGAAAAAGTTGGAAGAAACTAATGTCATTAACTGTTACAAACTAATCTTTCTTTTCCTCCCAAGGGGCTGATTCTCCTTTAGTAGTTTTTAGGACAAATGTTCATACTGTGACTCAAGATTAGAAGGAAGAGATGGAGAAACTTCAGGAGACAATCATCTAAAGCAGAAACACGAATAAGAAAGAAAAGATATCATATAGCTTGTAATATTTTGGAAACTGTTCTTTAGGAGAGGTAGGTAAGTCTGCAACAAGAATAGAGTGAAATTAGGTTTTCTGCTGCTTATGCTTTTCCCTGTTCCTGTTTTGTGCCCTGGTTTGTCTAGTCACTATTTCAAGTCCTGGTTTTTTGTCAGTTTGTTAGAGTAGTTATTAACATTTCCAGTCCTTTGGATGTCAGGGATGTTCAGAAGAGGCCAAACTGAGCTTGAACTTTGGTTAACTTTTTCCAGAGACAAGAAGTTCCAAAGCTGTGTGGGATAGTGATAATACAGTGATTGCACCAGCCAATGTCCTTCAATCTGCCCTCTTAGAAAGTCTGTGAGAGTCCTGGCCTTAAGATGCTTATTTATTGAGGGACGAGTATTATTATCCTGGCCAGAACGTCAGGTTTTACCCTTATATTTTCTTCTTTTTTTTTTTTTTTTAATGAAATAGCCACTATATCAAGTTTATTTTCAGCATAAATCAGGGTATTTTTCCTAGCCTTATATGAAGTGAAAACTTTGGACCATACATTTTAAACAAAACTATGTTTGATTTATATTTACTGTGCAGTGGGTTTCTAAAAAGTGTAAGGAAAGACATCTGTGGAAATGAATTGCATCACCCTAACCATGCAAATGAGTTTTGACCCTGGGGAAAAAACAAAATGTAAAACCCTCCTAAACACTTTGAGAAGCAGCTTCCTCATTCCTTTCATTCTCCTTTGCTTTTTTATCTCACTAAAGCTGCTCAGGTTACTGAAGCAAACCAGAACTTTTGATTAGCAAATCCAAATTATTACAAAAATAATAAAATTTAAATCTTTAAAATACACCTTCAGCACAGAGTTTATCATGCTTTATTTAAAACATATATCATAAAGTGACAGAGACAGCAGTGCCTGATTGGTCATGACATGAAGCTCCCAGCTGCACAAAACATTTTGGTAGGCTGGCTGGCTCCCTCTGATTAGACCTGACAGGTTATTAGAATAGTAGTATTTGATGGACCATGAGAATAGGAACTGACATCACTATCTATTGATGCTTGATTTTATTAGTAATTTTTTCTCTTTTCTAGGCATCTTTTTTTCTTCTTCCTTTTTGGTTTTAGTGGGGGTGTTTTTGGTTGTTTAGGGGGTTCGGGTTTGGTTTGTTTGTTTTTTTTTGTTTGGCTCCCTTGTATTCCCTCTTAGCAAGCTGACAGCTGACAAGCTAATATCTTGATCATGAGTATCACTATGAGATGTAGAGAGCACTGAACACCATCCCATTTTCTGTGCTTCACCTATCAGGTTCATTTTATATCTACTGCAAAGAAAAAACTTACCTGAAATGCAAAAATAAATTAATAAGAATAACAGCCGAGACTTATTTTGTTGTGTGTGAGAACACCGGGAGGTATGACAGGTATTAAGCCTTCATTTTCATTCCCTGATAAGGAAATAGATGCATCAAGCCTTTGGAACCAAGCATACATTTTTAAAGATGTGAGAAAACACGGAGTAAAGTGGTATGAGTGCTCTAACCAGTCCTTTGTGCTCTAACCAGTCCTTTTTCGTTTATCCAACATATAGAACGGCTGCCTTGGCAATTAGGGGAATGATAGCTCTGTGGGATGATGATACTGATACAGGGCACTGAAGAAGCCTGCTGTATCTGTGCACCTTCCACACTGCTTAACTTCCATCCCTTGCAGTCTGCTCATGGATTTTTCTTCCCAGCACTTACTCTCACAGTGCCAACTTCCAAGTTTGTTCCAAGTGATACACCTTCCTGTAGGGTGGGCTGACAGTGATCGTTACTGCAAAAGTTGTTTCATACTCCCTATTATTATTATTCCTATTTCCTTCTTTAACCAGAACTTATCTGCTAAAGGGAAGCGAAATGCTCTTGTGCATAGCAATGGGTCAAGCATTGTGTAGAAAGAAATTGGATGCTACAAGGCAGTGGTTATAACGTAAAACACAGGGACAAATGGATTCAGGTTAAGACAACCTGCATTACACTTTGAGTAGTGAATTTCTCACTGCAATGAAGCTCTTTTGATGTGCTTTTACAGGCTGCATTTCTCTGTGTAGGATGATACAACTTGCAGGATGGGCATATTTAAATTTTTATCTTGTTTTATAGCTACAATAAATTAAATGTTAAATCATTGGAGATAAATGCTTCCTATCTTTTTTATGGAGTCTATAGCACTTAACTTTGCCTTTACAGTTCCCCAAGTGCAATCATGGCCGTAAAAGTAGGAGAAGCACAAAGGAAATGCATGAGTGGCATACACATTCTGTGATTTGAGATATTCATGCATAGCCATTCCACCTATCAGTAACAAGCAAGCTTCAATGTGGGGCAAGGGATGGATTAGATTACCTCCCTAACCAATTTTCTATTATTTAAAAAACTCACACTATCAAAATCTGTGTTTTGCACCACAGGTCCGGATGTTTTATACACGAATATTCTGTCTGAAGGGTTTCTAAGCCTCACTGTTGAGCTGAAGATCTTCTTCTCCCGTCTTTACCAGGCCTGGGATCTTAAGAAAGTCCTTCAGCTGAGAAGAGCTCCAGAGCAAAAATGAAGTATAACACAGTAGAACATTGAGAAAACCTCTCACTGTATTTCATTTCACTTCCAATTTTGGGCAGTTTTCCCCTACTTTAAAATGCTCCTCTGGCTTGAAGTAGCCCCAAATATGTTTTAAGAAGCCAAAGCATCGACATCATAACTAATGAGTCATGGTTATATAGAAACTGGTTCTCCATTCAAGTTTAAAACTTTCATGGGACAGAAGCATTTGCCATCAGAAGATGGGTATAAATAGGGCCTCTACAAATGTCACTTCCTTTGTGATTTCACACCTATTGTCTCACATGAGCAATGATGTTGTTTTGTGTCTGACTACACCGTCCATTCACACCATCCTTTAGCATTAGAGTTTCAACACCTTGAGTTATTGAGTCTCCTTCAGAGAAAGATTGTGGAATCAAGAGCTGTCACGGCCCAGATCAATGCAAATTTATCCATATAGCCTAGGGAGGCGACCGTTCGGCTTTTAATTTGTGCATCAGTCTTTTCCATGACTGGGTGCATTTCAAAGACAAACCATGGCACACATTTAGTGCCTTGGCTTGTCCCTGTCCAAGGAAACCTGCAGTAGCTCTTCAGTATTTCTACCAGCCCTTCTAGACAGGCCAGTTCCTTCCAGGGCAGCTGTGTTTGCCTCAGACTGCAGTGGTATTCATGATACGTTCAGATTTGCTACATCCAGTCCTAACTGGGAAGGATCAGCAAAGGAGAATCTCTTTCATCACTGATAATTAGTGGCAAATGAAAGAGAAAAGCACATAAAATGGAGGTAAAGGATAAAAATACAAGCAGCTATGAACGAGGCACCTTCATGATTGAGAATATCATCCTGATGGTACTTTAAGTCTGATTTCTGGGCATTGGCTTAGTAGGAGCAAAACGGCAGAACAATCATTTAAAGAAAAGCAGTCTGTGACAGATCTGGAGATCCACACCCTGCAGTGCTCAGAGGTCTCAGCAGATCTTCGTTGAAGCCCACAGAACCCTGCCGCTCCTTCACACATACTGAGGGCTGTGACACAAGAAGGAGGGATTTTTCTATATCTCCATTAGGGAATATGCTGCTGTCACTTCTCTCAACGCCCATCCTTCCAGCTTTGGCTGCTGCAGTGCAATGCTCATCTCCTCTCCCTTATCAAAAGTGAGGTGAGTTGAGCACAGGAGAGAGCTGCAAAGTGGTGTACATCACTTTGGGAGTGTGCTGGGGGCATTAGCACGACCTGCTGTCTGTTGTTTTGGTTCCTTGGTTCGGCATGGCTGTTATCACCTGAGAGCTTAAACACTCTGCAAGTTCTGTGGGAGACTCAGAGGAGGTGGACATCCCTAAGATTACTGCATGTACTCAGGAGTTCTGGGCTGTTATCATTAAATAGGGAAAATAAAGAGAAAAAAGTGGGAAGTCGTGAGCTCTGATTTTCAAGATATGGAAAGTCACTGTATGTTAATATTCTCATCAGCATAATAACATATTGACTCAGTGATGTTGCAGCGATCAGTTAATATCTGCGCAGCTCTTCAAATTTGCAAATCCTTATTCATCACTCTGTTCCACCAGTTTTATGAGTTGGTGCTAAAAATCAGTGCCAAATGCAATAAAAGTGATCGATATCACTATTAAAGCATCAATATTCTTCCTGAAATCATTCACAGAGGATGAATATCCAGAAAAATTTTAGGATCAAAATAGTTAATAGGGTGGATAAATTATTCAGAGATGGTGACAATGATGTTCTCCTGTTAATTAATAAGATATATCTAGGGACTTCCAATTGTCTCCCTGAGTAAGCTTCACTTTCAGCTGATGTTAAAAGCTTGTTGTGGAATGGTTGGTCTTTTGAAATGTGTCATTAAAATATTCTAGTTTTCATAGATGATTTATATTTATCCTTTGGGAGAAAAATAGAAATGTATTCTTATGCCTTTTTTTTTTTTTTTTTAAGAAAAGAAGCCTGAGGCTGAGAAAAGAAAGAAAAGGATGAGGCAAATTAATATACTGTTTGATGTAAATCAGCTGTCACCACTCCTTAGAACCCCAGCCTTCATATCTTTGAAGTGCTATGCAGTTTCAGGTCTGGATGACTTATTCAGGTTCTAGCTGGTGTTGGCATGTCCATGGCTTCAGGCCACAGAAGACCTCGTGATTGTGGAGAATGTTCTCAGCCCAGAGCAGAGCACTGCTGCTCTGCTGTAGGGTTGGTCCCTATGTTTTCTATTAAAATTCCTACTCTTTAAAAAGAGACCAAGGAGACCAAAAGCAGATGGATATGTGCATGTCACTAGCGCTGGGACATGGACACATCACACATCACCAAGGGACTTGTCCAGAGAATTGAGGAAAGAGTGCACTTGGAGCCTGTAGCATTTATTTTCTTCAGGCTTAATGAAGCCTGCTGCAACCGAGAAAAGACAATTCATTTTCCTAAGAGACCTTGCCTCTGGAAGGATGGTGTGCAGAGATATAGATGGTGAAAATTTTACTGCTGCTACAAACAAGCAGTTCTCCAGACAAAAGACTTAGTTTTGACTCTGACTCCTGCAATTTTAGCTCACAGTTGCAGGAGGCATGGAGAAGAAGGAGGAGAAAAAGACAGGCTTTAAAAGCAAGGTTATTCACAACACCAACAAAGAAACAACTTCTCAAGAGATCACCATGAGAAGGCCTCACTAACACTAATCACCACCAAAAGGGTCTGTTTATGTTCTCCTTTTCATTTTACGTCTAAGAGCCATGTGGTAAAAAAATAAACTACTTCATGGGATTGCTTTGTTCAGTGCATGCTCAGCTTCTCATATATTTTATGTCTTTATTGGGAAGTGATAACACAGTCATTGATTAATGTGAATTCTTGCAAATAATGTTTTTAAAAAGGGAGAAAGCTTGTATATGTTTCAAAGTGCTATGGAAATGAATGTATTAAAAATATTTTCCCTTTACTTTAAGAGAAGCTATGGCAAGGGATATAATATATTATCCTGTAACTCTGAAAGTAATTTTCAACACACCACCTACACTAAATGTATTAATAACTTCCCTAAGGTGAGTTCCATGCAGAACACAGATAAATGTTATTGCTGGTTTTAATTTTTAAGGCTTTCTAGACTTATTGCCTGAAATGTTTGCTTCTTATTTTCATGTCATTAATTTTGCATGTTTCTCACTGTCAGTGTACACCAGGTTAAGACTCCAAAACATTCTGAAGAACTTCTAAAGAATAGAATATAATTTTATTTTTGAAGTTTATTTGAATCTTCAAATAATACATGCTTTGCTTTTAAATTAAGTCCAGATTGTCTTCTTTTTCTAAGAAACTTCCAGACCACAGAGTTAAAAAATAAAGAATTTACAACCTCACTTAAATGTTTCTGACATTGAACACTGACAATTATGTAGCATTCTTAATAATTAAAATATATTTTTTGTGTGCATTTTGAATGTGCATTTCCCTATTAATAGATATTAATAGATAACTAAAGAGTATAAATTTCTAATGTAGTAAAACCACCCGTCCTCATAATCCTGTGGATCTTAAAACCACGACTAGATTTCATCTTTGAATCTTCTCACCATTTTATGAATAAATTTCTCTACCTGGCCACTCTCATGATGACTCTTTCACTAGGGGAAAGTCCCTTTCTGACTGGCATGAATTCTTGGCTTTCTGGTAATGACACGGAAGAATTTTTTTTCTTCTCTTTCTGTACATTCTGCACTAGAATTGGAAGTGGTCTGGTCCTCCACTTACTTCTCTGCTCCCTCAATTAATCCAGGCTTCTGGAAATCTTAAACTTCATCACTGAATCTCATCCAATCCTTAACCATCACACTATTGATCAGAGGCTCACTTAAGTGTGGAAGATACAATTTCCACATAAATTAACCTACAGTGCTTCAGTAGCACTTTTAGTGCTGCTTAATTCTAGCAATGTTTAATATGGGTAAAAAAAAAAAAAAAAGGTGTGATCATGTGGTTTCTTGCCAAGAGGAAAAGAAAGAAAATCTTTTGGACTGCCTTACCATCTTAGACACTGTCACAACTACACAACATGAAAAACAAAAGAAAAACCCTTGCTTAACAGCAAAAATGATGGTATTTCCACTATGGTTTACACATTGCAAGTGAGGTCAGGTACTCTTCAAGAACTGGAAACATCTGGATGTTGCATAATAGCACGTGCATGTTCAATCTCACGTGGAAGAACAAGAAAAATATATGAAAAAGTGGAACAGCACAGTGAAAAATGATCTAGTGGCTCAACAGATTAACGATGCTGATGTAACAAAAAACACTTCCCAGGTGTTTGAGACTCCAACACCCACTCCACTTCCACTGGTTGCATGGACCAGCCTAACTTTCTTTGCATGCCCATTCTCAAGAGTTCCAAAAATTCATCAGCTGAAGACCAAACAATCAAAGTTGCTCAGTGGCAGCTTGGCAAAGGTTATGAAATAATACTTCATGCTAGGACAAAATCATGCTGGTCAATGGAAGCACACAGACTAGAAGTATAGATGCAAGTTTGCTAAATCAGGTTTCTTCACCACAGTTTGAAACATTGTCAGGCTTGTTTTAGGTACCTTTCCTCCCGGGTTTAGATGAACTACTCTCAGACAAGCCTGCAGTAGCTGAGGTCCATTTGCTCTCTCTGATGAATATCTCTGAACTTTTCTGCAAAAAGGCTTCCCTCTTTTCCTTGCCAAAATTCCTTCCTCTGCACTCTACTCTAGGATGACACATGATATCTACTATTGCTCTTTGCCAGCGCCAGTTGCATTGCAGCTGGGAGCTGCAGTGTGCTGAGATTATTAATATAATAAATTATAGAATGACACGATGGAGTGCTTTAATTTCCCCCTTTGATCCCCTCCTCTCAACCCTGCCCTATGCCCCATCTTTACCCTCTAGCATTTGAGACCTCTTAATGACTCCAAAGAGCTGCATAACAAGGTAGGTTTTTTTCCTTCATAGCATGTTACTCCTCTCTGCCCCAGATTAGAGACATTATTGGAGGTCTCTTTCTGTGTCATTTGGAAAATGTGTAAATAGACTCCTAATACCCTTCACTGAGAAGGTCAAAACAGCTCATATCACAGTAGATGAACTAAACTGTTAGAATCAGGCTCTCAGAAATCACCCAAATCTGAGACCACTTTCCATTGAATATTCAAAGGGACTTTATCTACAAAAGATTATCTTCTTTGACCCTTTGAGGCCTCTTCTGTATCCACTGTGCAGAGCTCTAGCATGTCATGTCAGCTTTAAAGAGTACATAATTCACACCCACCTGACACTGCCAGGGTGATGAAAATGGATCTGGGTGTAAATTAAAACAGTGTCCCTTAGCTTCAGGTAATTTGGCACTAGAATTGCTTAAGTCAATATTTGAACGTTATTTAAACTTAATTTTGGATTAAGTATAAAGAAATACAGAGTCTGATTCACTTCAGACTGGGTGACACTTACTTTTCTAGACATATCCCCTGAGCCAGAGTTACAAAAAATTAATACATGCCCTCAGCTGAAGTATTTCAGCATCTAAGCCATATTTATTCTCTCTTGTACAATACGTGATGTTCAGTTTTAGTCAAAGATATTCCCTTGATTTCAGAGGGCTTCAGTTGAATGGCTGAGGTGAGGTATAACAACTTGATGGGAGGTATTTGGTTGGCAGTACTCTCCATTAGACACGGACACCCTGACCCTTTGAAACATCTGACTGGACTTGCAAAGGTGACGAATGTCCACAAGGCTACCTGAACACTGTACACAGATCCTCTGTAAAAATCAAACAATTAGTAGACATTTGACAACTCAGGAGCTGCAAGAAATTAGCTGGTACTATATGTGCATACAGTTACAAGGAGAAAGCCCAAGAGCATAACTATTATTTGATTATGACAACCAAAAAGCTGAAGTTAAATTTCACCTTGCACCTTGCTGAACTTTATTTTGCAAAACCTATTCTCTGAAGGGTTTATTTTTTTTTAATTCTTGCCAAATGTGAAAATAGCCAGAATTGTCAGCTTTCAGAGCAAGAAGAAAATCTATTCCATTCTTGTGAGTGTTTGAGGTAGAGATAGACAGTTATTGTTGCTCATATTTATCTTTAACCATGGCTGTGAGCATGAGAAGAGATGTAGCTCCTAATTTGTTTCTATGCTGTGTCAATAAATATATTTTAAAATCATACCATTGGTACCCTTTTATTACTTTCTTATAGTAATATAAGTCAGACCAAATAAAGAACAGCCAGTGGCTTGGACTATTTGTCCACAGAAAAAAATAAAACCCATCAAGCTTTGTGTGAGTTATCTGGCCATGTGATCTGGAAAACAGGGATAGTTTCCACTCATGTCTTTGTCCCTTCTTTGACCCCCCTGCCAGACAGACTGAGGCAGTAAACAAATTTACTTTTTCTCAGCAAGAGTATCAGGGCAACCTAGAAGAGCATTGTTTTCCTCTCCTCCTATCAGAACAGTGTTAATTACAATTCTGGGGAATAAAAGGAAATTATGGCTCCTATCTTTGATGTCTGTGAAGAAATCCCAGAGAGAGGATCAGGCTTGTATCTACATGTGCAATCTAGCCTGATAAATATCAGAGGAGAACCCTTAGAGATGGATGCCGAAAGGGAGGTTTCAGAAAGCATATGGAATTTTATTTAACATTTGTGTACATTTAGATTGGGAGAACATTTTCAGAGGAATATACTGGAGTAAGGGATGAATTCTGACTTACATGCACAGTTTCATTTACTTTGAAGACAGTTGCAGGTCCAAATTTCCCAAGGATTGAGTCTGGACGTGTTCCAAGTGATAGCTGTTTGTTAAAGCAAGAGGCCAGCACTAGACTGAGTATTCTTGTTGTTGCTATTATCCAGCCCCTCAAAGCCACTGGGATACATAGATAAGGAGCTGGTATGAATGAATCACTGAAGGAAAATTACAAGTCAAAGAAGAAATTGCATTTCAGCGTCGTTGACTTTCCTTCTGACTGAATGAAAACCACTATCCCAGCAGGTGTGCCAGCAGCATGGAAAATGCTGTTAATTTAGCAATACCAACGTTTGCTTTGCAAAGAGGCCACGTGGCCTCCCATGCATGGCTGAGCCTCCTCTGCTGCCCTTTGCTAAGCTTTGGTTTTGTTCTGTGCTGCAGACAGGCTCTCTGCTTCCACAGTAACACAGCACCAGAGTCAGAATGAAACAGTGACTTTTGCTGGATTAAAAGCAAACATACAGTTGACACAGCTCATAGCACCCTTTGTGAAGAGCCAGGAGAACCCTGCAGACAGCCTGCCCTGGGGTGGGGGAGAGGACTGCCGTTCAACACAGAAATTGCTCCAGACAGTCACACATCTCCATGAGCCCAGCAAAGGTGCAGTCCATGTATCTGATACAATGGGTGATGTGAGCTGCTCGTGCTGGGTACAAACTCTCCATCTGTTGGGCAGAAAGGCCACGTTGCTGCTTCGTTACTGTGTTAGCAAGAGGAGACGGTTCAGCCACTTTGCCAGTTGCTGTTGCTGCTCAGATAAAGGCTCTGACTCCACGTCTATCCTGTCATTATTTTTGCACAGCTCTGTCTCTTTTCTCTCAGCTAATCCAAACTATTGAAATGGTAAAGAGATATCACTGCTGGCAATAATTATCTCAGCTTGGTTTGGGTTTGGTTTGGAGTTTTTTGTTCCTTCTTTTCTTCCCCCTTAGGACCAACTGCTTGATTTTATTGTTCTCTAATAAAATTGAGTGTTAGAGAAATTGCAGGACCCCTGCATTGCCAGATAATTGTAATTTTCTTCAAATTAATAACCAGATACAGAGAGTACAGTTAGGACTGAAAATTGTGGCAAAAGAAATATTCCTCATTGTGTAGGTTTTTGTTAAATAATTAAGAAGAAATAGGCAACATAATTCTTATAAAGCAGCTGGAGTATTGGTTCGGCCTATTTTATTTTCTGCTTTGCAGCTACTGCCACCAGGAAGCATTGCCTGTGCTGTGGGACTTGGAGTGGTATGGCACCATTCTCCTCGGTGATCTGGTCTTTTCTGTTCAAAACAGCTGTAGGATTTCTTTTGAATTGAATAACTTATATTCTGTGTTACAAGGCTGGTATTGACCTAATTCAGCTCTCAGTTTAGGGATGTGGTAAGTACAAGGAAGGGAAGTCTGAATCATCTGTAGGCTGTTACCTACTCATTGAACATGTAGACACGAGGGACTGACTAGGAACAGGAAAATGATCTTTTAAATATATATCTACAGGTATATTATACTTCTTTTCGGGTGGTTTTGTTAGTATTATTTACACACACTGTATTGTAGTCTGGTTTGTTTGGATGATTGATTTTGTGGTTTTCAGCCGCAGAATCCCAAATAATTGAGATTTGTTCATTAAATTCACATCAGGAATATCTTTGACATTTACCTGCTCAGATGCAGGTGGAGAATGAAATTCACTGCCCTGGGCAGAAAGCTTTCTTCATCTCTCCTCAGGTCTGCTTTTGATGTCCACCTGACCACAGCACTCTCTCACCCCATGCATAAAACCTCCAGGATGTCAGCAACAGGAGTTCCCATCACCCTTGTGATAGGAACCTCTCAGAATGCCTGTTTCTGGGCTGGCTGCAGACACCTGCCTTGGGTTCATGACTAGGATGGGCATCCTTGCAAAATGACAGACCAGCTTTTGGCTCCTTCCACCTGCTGCCCAGAGGCAGGCTGCAGAAGAAGGATTAAACAGCAAAAAAGATCTGACTTCCCATCTGATATTTCCTGGCTGTAGCAGTTTGAGCATATTCTATTCCAAAAGCTTCTCTAATTTAGACTCAATTTCTTTGTTATTGTAGTGGATGAAAAAGGACACCCATTTGCACTTGACTTACAGTTTAGCTTCTTCTTCTCATATAGATAGCAATTGCTATTATTTTCTCCCGAAAAATTGTGATTTTCTATGGGAGATGTTAAACCAAACACTTTATCTTTTTATGCTTTGCTCATATTTCTTTTTCAAATCTTATCTAGAAGTCAATGAACTTGAAGGACATACTCCAGTGGAGAATATTAGAATTCTCCCAGGGCAGCTTTATTGTAATTATTGTTACTGCTAATCATTTGGGTGCCTTATTCTGATTACTATATTAATTTAAATTGTGCTGTTATATTTCATATCTTGAACATCAAATAAGAGAAATGAGTTATTAAAAGAGAATACTTACTCCTGTTATTTGAATTGTAAGCCATTTTGTAAGAAAAGCACCGTTACCAGGCTATCTAGACTTTGATCTTTTCTGAAGTGTCCATTTCAGAGCTTAGCTTGGGGTGAACACACAGTCTATTCAATCAGACTGAATTATTTGGTCTTGTCTGCCCAAGGCAGCAGATTTAGAGTTGTTCTGTTCTTGCTTTAGGAACGACCTGGTTTCATGATGTACTCAAGCCATCTAGCCAAGACTGAAGAAACTGGGTGAATTGGACAGCTCTACTAGCTCTCATTTTCACCCTGATCTGATGAACAGAAGAGGGAAAGGAAAAGCAAATCCTGATATTTAATGGAATTTCTCACTGACTAGGAGTCATAAATCTGTTTTGTAGCTGAAAACTTATGTTTTGTTGCTGTGCTTATCTCTTTCTTGATATAGGTGAAAAACCAAATGAGGATGTTTTTTTCTGACATCAGTTTTAGATTCATATGGTTCTCAGCTCTGCGTCTCCCACCAATTTCCAAAGATGAAACCTGATCAGCCTGCATGAAATTTTACAATAGCAAATGCCAGATTCTGCACCTGAGATAGATGTAATAGCAGGCGTAAGTATAAATTAAGAGAGGAGTGCCTGGAGAACAGCCCTGCAGAAAAGAATCTGGGGATGCTGGTAGATGGCAAATTTAATCTGAGTTAGAAGCGAGCCCTGGCAGCCAAGAGGGCAAAGCTCATCTGGGGTGTCAGACCACATCATGCTTGGCAGTGTTTCAGAGGCATTTGGGCAAAGCTCTTAAAAATATGCTTTAATTCTTGGTCAGTCCTGAAGAGGTCAGGCAGCTGGATGATAGTTGTAGGTCCCTTATAATTGAAATATTTCATTCTATTCCATTCCATTTTATGTCCTGAGAGAGTTTGGTATTGAGGGACTACCTGACTGAGTCAAATTCTACTAAAGGCACAATGAGTCTCTCTATTATTTTTCAACCCGGCTTTATCAGAATATGAATTTGTAAAAACAGCCTCTCACATGGTTTTGCCTTTCTAAAGTCACTACCATAACTTGTTACTTAATTTAACCTGCCACAGTGCATACTCATGTTATAAAATTCCCTTTGTTAGCTTTTTATTCTGTTTCAGAAACAATTCAATACCAGATGTCATGCAAAGAAAAGTAATTTATTCTACCATATAATTCCCCATGTTTATTTCTACCAAAAGGAAGTCAAACTCAAATCTTGTGGAAAAGATATTATACCACATATACATGAAAGTAAATTTTTGGCAAAGCTTAACATGAACAGAAGTTGATTCTGAACATAGAAAATAAAGACTTACTTCAAGTTACATATTATATTTTCTTTAT
Organism: Falcunculus frontatus; assembly: GCA_013398115.1. NCBI lineage: Eukaryota > Metazoa > Chordata > Aves > Passeriformes > Falcunculus > Falcunculus frontatus. The sequence goes on from VZRV01004673.1 coordinate 755,739, forward strand.
TATTTTGTACCATCTAATTTAAAATTTAATTCTTCCTGCCGGGGGGCGGGGGGGGGGG